>BJCM01192389.1:0-11154 GCA_018326385.1 Flaveria bidentis
CTTGAAAGGTAGTTTTCTTGCTCATGTTTGGTTGTTATATCTTGTTGATAGCTTGTTCAAACACATATGAATGATCCTTTGCTCTTGGGTTTGTTATTACAATGAAAAGGACCTTAATTTTTCAGATTATGAATCATATTATTAGGGCTTTTATCCGCTGCGTTTTCATGTTTAAAATGGTTAAACAACTTTGATTTTGGTCTATCAAACCCATCAAAATTATGATTTGGCAATCCTCCTTATATTGTAAGTCTAGTCAAAACAGGAAGTAAATATAACGTCGCATCGAAGTTGGAATTCCAGTGACATATACTATTCGAGCTTAAGTATCCTATTTGATCACGTGAAAACAGTGAGGGAAAATCGAATATTAATATCTTGAACCATTTTATTTTTTGGTGTCAAAATTGCCCTTTATTGAAAGAAATTTTAAAAATTATTGAGCATTAAAGAATATACAAAATAATTCATATCAGATAGTGGATAAGGTGAGTTAGCAATGAGAAGATCTTTATATATGTCAATGACTTCCTCATCTTCATTTGAAGACTCGAATTCTTTTTTCTCTATCCAAAATCCAGTCTAAAAAGATATTTATTTGCGTAATATCGTTATTATCAACACATGTATTTACCTGATCCACTACATGATTTTGAAGATCTATCAAATGTTTAGATAAGATTTATGGAACCTAATCAATGTGAAGTGGTGTCAGCAGGACAAGTTAACAAATAGAATTCATATGATATGTGTCGAAATTGAATTTGTAATCTAATTTGAAGAGAAGGGGCCAGGAGGATATCAATTCAACTGCAAATTGAAGATATAAGCATCTTGTAAATCCAAGATCTAAGATTTTATAGAGTGATTATTGTCATATAAACCTTTTTGTTAAGAATTTATTATGCCCTAACCTTAAATTTTTAAATATATGTTTGGGTTTAGTCCAATTAGTGAAGTCTTTTTTTTAATATTTATGTAGGCTACAAACATTACAAAGGATGATTTAATGCTATTACAAAGCTCTTTATTTCAAATTTTTACCATAATCATAAATTTTGAGAGATGAATTTTTAGTGAGTTGATGTTTAACCCCAAAGTTTTGGAAATAAATGATATTGACAACATCTCTACCTTAATATACCTGACATGTCACTATACACTCAGGTATTGAATCATGTTGCGGCAAAAGAAAACCATGATCTAATTACATAATTCATTATAGTAGTCAATTTAATATATTTAATATATCTACTTTCAACGGGACACATATTACACAAATAACTAAGTTTAATAAAATACAAAATATTAAAGAAGATATACAAATAAGACAGAGAGTAATTAAAAGTAGGCATTTACATATCTATTGTAACACCCCAATTTTTTTAATGTAATAGCTATAAATATGCGAATAATGTAGTTTTCTTTTATATATTGTTGAACAAGTAAGTAATGAACAAAACTATTTAAAAGTTTAAGTTTCTAGACTAATTTTGGTGTCGTAAAAGATCGTTTGAATATATATAAATATAATAATACATTATATTTAAACGTGCTCTGTTTTTTAACGAAACTTAGGTTGGCTCGTAGAGAATAATAAGTTCTTCTCAATGGCATATTTGAAGTTTTATAATTAAGACATTGTATTTAAAAAGTTATAAGAGAAAAACGAAGTAAGCAGCTTAATTAATTATAATAATATAATAATATTATTATTTAAGAATTTATTTAAGCTAGCAGGCAGACACGTCACTTTCATCCCACCTCGCCTGTTGAACTTTTCACCTTCCTGCTTTCTTTCTTATATATAAGACATCGCCTGCAAAACTTTTCACCTGCCTGATTGCTTTGTTATATATAAAGACCTTAAGGTTGAATTTAGATTATAAGTTTTTTCGGGAACGCTCTAGTATTAAGAGAATTCTAGTAATCGATACCTCATTAGGTACTGTTATTAGTCATTTTTGGAGCTCGGGTAGGAGAGCGTGTAGGGAGACTTTACATTAGATCGTCGTAGATAGTTTTAATGTATGTTCTCATTTAATTTATGTCAAGTTAATTATTATTTATTTTAGTATTATTATTAGGATTAAGAATAGTATTAGTATAGTATTATTATTTTAGGCGTTAGGATTATTGTTTGGATTGGGTTTAGGTAGCATAGCCTTAGTTAGGCATGGACTGATCACCCATGCTTAAACAATGTAGCGCTAGCTAATATCCAACCATGACAATGATTAGTTAGTTGTACCATCACCTAACTTAGGATTCCTTAAACTGTATCAGGACCTTGAGATATCACCAAGATCTTACTAGGAATTGATTATCAACTGTCAAGCAACTGTTAAACAAGTGAGTTATCATGACTGTTTTGAAAACTATGATAATATACTCGTTTTGTCTGTACTAGTAATAATTATAATTCTTACATATATGCATGGGTCGGTAGGGGCATACACGATCCTGATATATATAATAGGGTGTGTCAAACTGGCTGAAAAGAGGATAGGGTTCTTCGTATGCATCAGGCACATGCACATACCTATTCGATGGTAGAGAGGGTCTGACAAACCCGTTGCCGGTGGTTGTGGTAAAACCAGGGAAGGCACTGTGCTTATGGACCCAAAGATCACAACCCATATTGTATGCAAGTCAAAGTTAACTTTGTAAACTGTATAGCATGAGCTCACCAGCATTAGCCGACGTCTTTTTGAGTATATGTATCACAGGTAATCAATGAGACTACTCTAGGAACAATGAGGATACAGTGAAATCTAGAGCTGTAGAAGTTTATAGTGGTTTGATATTGTAATTTAATAATGTATTATACTCAGGATATTATAAGTTTGAAATTAAAACTAAGTTTGCTTTTGTTGTAAGTTGTATCAAGTGTGTACGCCCGCCCGGGTTTCGGGTGAGGTGTCACAGTTGGTATCAGAGCCTGAGGTTTTAGCGAATTAGGTACATTTAGTACCTAGGCTTTAGCCATGACATCTAAGGATCAAGATGACTTACTCTAATACTAGGATTTGATTTAATTAGTTGTTTTTCGAATACTTAATTATAAAAAATAATACCTTTAGGCCTGCTTGATATGATTCTTGGTGGTAGGTATCGATAAGACTTGATATGATAGTTTGCTATTGTTATAATTCATAAAAGTTAGGTTATATTTTGACTATGAAGAATGATCATTAAGATCTTTGATACTAGGTCAATGCAAACATGTGTAATATCCTAAGATCTGAATTACACGAGTACAAATGTGTATAAAGTGGAAACCTATTTAAATCATATAATGGTATATAACAAGGTCATGTACTTAAGCTTTGAGTAAAACAGAACATACTGTTACATATGAAATAGCCATGTATGTGACATATTGTGGCTAAAATAAGACCATAAAAATGTGTATGACATGGCTGAACCATGATAGTTAAACTCATAACATATGATACGGTAAATAGTATGGTCATATCCTCGAGCCATAATGACCAAACTTATAGGGTATGATATTGTTTATGACGTGGGTTTGTAGTAAAAGAAAATGAGTATACATTTTGATACTTCATAAAAAGAAAATTAACATATATCCTAATTTATATAAAGTATCACCTAACATTATGTTTAGCGACATAAATGATATCTTCTTTAACAATCAAAACAAGGTTTGTTCAAAAACTAAAAGTCTAGCCCAGAATGCTAAGGCCTAATTAACTATAAAAGTAAAATTAGATAACATAGTAAAAAACCACTAATTCAGAGAAAGTAGAAAAGAAACTTTAGAAAAAAAAGATTGGAGTACATTGTTTTCTGATAAGAAAAGTTTAATTCTTATTTGATATGATCAATAAGTAAGGCATACAACTAGTAGTATTAAAAAACAATTAAAAAATAAGAAACGTCAAAAAATCATAAAGATTTCTAGTTTTTGAATGTTAGTAGAAGAGATGTATTCAAGTTTTTAAAACACTGATGGAAATGAAATGAATTATTAAATGAATACAATTACGATATATGATACCATCAGGGAAAAGCAAAGTTAATCACTTATACACTATAGGAAGAAAATGATTCAATCACTAAGAATTTCTGCATCTAGAGATAATTTTAAGATATACTGATAGCCTATATTCAAATGTATAAAAAAATCCTTGATAGAAAATTAGAATAAGAAAAAATAGATTATTGGTTGATAAAAACTATTAAGATCTAGAAATGATAGTATCTTAAGCCTCCACAATCGAATAAGAGTTCTGAGTCTTAATAGGTTACAAGATATGATGCTAGAGGAAGCTCATAAATCAATGTATTGAGATTTAAGAAAAATAACTAGTATTCAAGGATCAAATATCAATCACAAGACATGTAGAGATACTTTAGTTACTATAAAGTGAAACATTAGAAACTATCTTATTAGCTACAATAATCTTAAATCTTATAATGAAAATGGAAAATCAACAATAGACTTTATTAATCATAGATTAGGTCATAGACATGACACCATCTGGCTAATAGTTGATAAACTTACTAAAAAGTACAATCTCTACATGTCTACAAAACTATGACCTAGAAAAGTTATTCAAACCCTATAAATAATCTCACAACATGGTGTACCTATGTTAATCATATTTAAGAAAAACAGGTGTTTCGCTTAAGATTCCAACAAAGTTTCAAGAAGGAATTGAAACTTTAGTAAGTTGCAGCACCATCCCCGAACTAATGAAAAATGAATGAACTAACCAAACAATGAAGAACTTGTTTTATGCATACGTCATTAACTTTAGTGATAGTCGAGATGATCATTTGCCGTTAACAAAAGACACTTATAAGAAAATACAAGACTCTTATATGTTGAAATAAAATAGGCAAAAGTCAGTTATCTTGACCGGATATAGTTAAAGAAATAACTATCAGGATAAAGTAAGAATGAAAAATATCAAAGATCACAAAAGACTTACATAGTTCAAACACATGAACACTTAGAATTTCAACTAAGAGATAAGTGGTACACTAAAGGTATCGCCTTCAAAAGAAACAAGATGATTAGAAGAAAAAAGAAAAAAAAAACTAAAGCCTTAATACATTGTACTGTTTGACGTAATGACTAAGCTTAGACGAGTGATATATTAACTAAAGGTCCCAAAAAGTTGAGTTGAAAACATGATACATCTCATGTATCAAACTTAAGTAGGTGTATAAAGTATGAAATATAATAAATACCACTCGACGATTTGCATATAAGTGAAACATTGTAATTCGTTAAAGAATCATTACAAATTAAAAGCATATAAGTACATAAGTTTAGCAGAAAACAACAACATTAGTCAAGGTCAAGTGAAATGCGCATAAATGACACGACTATACATACTAGAACATGAAATAGAATAAAAACACTTTCACCTCTTTAAGTAAAGACAAAATTCGAGACCGAAATGTTTTCAGAACCGGATCAGACGTCGAACCGAACGCCTTACTGGTTTGGTGGTCGGACCGGTTGGACCGGATTTAACTATATTTTAATTATATTTATATATATAAATATGTAATTAAATATTTGTTGGAAATAAGGGTGTGAAAGGAAGTCTCTCTAACACCCTTGTCCTTCATTGGTGTGACAAATGAAACATTATGTGTTTATATGTGATAACAAGATGAAAGGTATTGAATGTCTTTATGATACCTTTTACACAATGACCTACCTGCATGCAGGGGGTGCAAAAACGGGTTTCTGGCTGGAAAATTTGGGTTGCCCACGCACGACATGTGGACATGAATGTCGTTCGAGCAACTTTTAATGTAATAATTATAAATATGTGAATAATGAAGTTTTCTTTCATATATTGTTGAATGAGTAAGTAACGAGCAAAATAACTATTTAAAAGTTTAACTTTTTACACTAGTTTTAGTGTTGTAAGAGATCATTTAAATATATATAAATTTAATAATACATTATATTTAAACGCGGTCTGTTTTAATTGAAACTTAGGTTGACTCGTAAAGAAAAATAACCTCGTCTCAACGGCATATTTGAAGTTTCTTAACACATTGTATTTAAAAAGTTATAAGAGAAAAACGAAGTAAACAACTGAATTAATTATAATAATATAATAATAATATTATTTAAGGATTTATTTAAACTTGCACGTATCCACGTCACTTTCATCACTTTCATCCCAGGTCTGAAATTTTCACCTGCCTGCTTGCTTTCTAATACGTAGGACATCGTTTCTTGAACTTTTCACCTTTCTTATACGTAGGACATCGTTTCTTGAACTTTTCACCTTTCTTATACGTAGGACATCGTTTCCTGAGCTTTTCACTTGATTGCTCAACTTTACACCTGCTTGCTTGCTTTCTTATATATAAGGATATTAAGGTTGAATTTAGATTATAAGTTTTCTCGAGAATGCTATATTATTAAGAAAATCCCCAGTAATCGATACCCCGATGGGTATTGTTATTGGTCGTTTTTGAAGCTCGGGTAGGAGAGCGTGTAGGGAGACTCTACATCAGATCGCCGTATATAATTTTAAGGTATGTTTTTATTTAAGTTATGCAAAGTTAGTTATTATTTATTTTAGTATTATTATTAGGATTAGGACTAGTATTAATATAGTATTATTATTTTAGGCGTTAGGGTTATTGTTAGGATTGAGTTTTAGGTAGCATAGCTTTAGTTAGGCATGGACCGATCACCCATGCTTAAACAAGATAGCGCTAGCTAATATCTAACCATGACAATGACCAGTTAATTGTACCATCACCTAACTTGGATTACTTAAAGTGTATCAGGATCTTGAGATATCACCAAAATCTTACTAGGAATTGATTATCAACTGTCAAGCAACTGTTAAACAGGTAAGTTATCATGATTGTTTTAAAACTGTGATAATATACTCGTTTTATCTGTACTGGTAATAATTATAATGCTTATATATATGCACGAGTCGGTAGGGGTATACACGATCCTGATATATTTAATGGGGGTGTGTCAAACTGGCTGAAAAGAGGATAGGGTTCCTTATATGCATTAGGCAGATGCTCATACCTATTCGACGGTCGGGAGGGTTTGACAAACCCGTTGCCGGTGGTTGTGGTAAAACCAGAGAAGGCACTATGCCTATGGACCCAAAGATCGCAACCCATATTGTATGCATGTCAAAGTTAATTTTGTAAACTGTATAGCATGAGCTCGCCAGCATTAGCTGATGTCTTTTTGAGTGTATGTATCACAGGTAATCAATGAGACTACTCTAGGATCAATGAGGATACAGTGATATCTAGAGTTATAGAAGTTTATAATGGTTTGATATTGTAATTTAATAATGTATTATACTCAGAATGTTGTAAGTTTGAAATGAAAATTAAGTTTGCTTTCGCTTTAAGTTGTATCAAGTGTGTACGCTCGCTTGGGATTCGGGTGGGGTGTCACATCTATCCCCTTTAAACTTGTTAAGTTGCATATTTATTCAAAACATGTTTAAAAAACATCATACTAATGCAATAAAAACTTGTGTTTCGAGGAAATATACAATTCCTTAGGTGGAGGGAGGGATATATTCAATTACCCCTTAAAAGTCAACAATTGTTCATAAAGGTAAAAATACTTTTCCGTAAACAAAATTGGAAGTTTTATTGTGCATTTACCATCCTTATATAAATTTAGAGTTTCAAGTCCTCTACATTTTTTGTTGATACATCATGTTCCTAGTTTATGTTCTTAAATGTAAAAGTCTTTCATTTCTTACACATATGTAATGTTACTACTTAATAAAACATGATATGCATCTTGATGTTGATTTGTCTTTGAGTATTTCATATTATTATTGTATTTAGTATAATTCATATGTATGAACATCATATACAGGTTTGAGGTTGTTGTACATAGTTCTAAGTCAATAATGATTGAGAAATGTGTTCAACTTAGTCGGGTGGTTATTTATGCTAATGGACCATACGCACGAATGAATCATACTTATGGACCAATCGCACGACTAAACTAGGAGACTGGATCAGTCGTATGACTGAGGCATAAGGTTGATTCAGTCGCACGACTAAACCTTCAGTCTCATTCGTGCGATTGAATCAACCGCATGACTCAGTTGCACGACTAAACCATGCTATGGTTCAGTCGTACGAATGAAACTGAAAACCTATAAATACCACATAATTCATGGAAAAATGGGAGACTTCGAATATTCACAAACCCTAGCCTTCCAGAGCGCCCTAAGCATCCTATCCAACTTCATAGTTTGTTCATGATCGATTTCTACTCAATTCTTAACATTTGTTTCATCGTTAGATCGATTAGTTTATCGTTCTCACTGATTAGATCGCCTATCAAATAGGATTCCGCACTATTTGATCTGGTCTCACGCAGAATCCATTAGTACTCCGTACATAAACAGTCCTAACAAGTGGTATCAGAGCAAGGTTCGTGATTTTGTGTGGATTCAATTGGTTTTGGTGTTAAAACCAACGTTTTCAATCAAAAGAGTCAGCTTTTTGCGTCAAAAAGTGTTTTTGACGATTGCATGTGTTAAAGTTTCAATTTTTCATCAAACGGCAGATTAGGGTTTCTGGAAAATTCGTATTTTGTGTCAAAGTTTTCAAATATTCGATTTTTCAAACACAGCAGCCTTCAGTCGCACGATTGGACCATTCGTACGACTGAACCCATTCGTATACTCACATTCGTACGACTGAACCCATTCGTACAATCGCCCTGCTCATTCGCACGACTGAATCCAATCGCCCGATTGAATTCATTCGTATCTTTCATTCGCACAAGTGACTCATTCGCATAGGTCATTCGCATGAATGAATCTGTCCTGTTCTAAGTTTACCAAGTTTAAAGCAATGGAAGACCAGTTTGTTGCATTCACTGCTGGAAAGGACTAGCGTATCCAGAACCTTCTACTTCTGGAGAATGAGATTGGAAACCATAACAAACCGCCAAAGCTGTTAACTTTGGATGAATACCCACAGTGGAAACAGCGGTTTGAAATCTACTTGAATGGAGTTGACCCAAACCTTTGAACATCCATTGAGACTAGTTACATGGTACCAGTCAGTGCTAATGGAGTTAAATTGACATTGGGAGGAATGAATGAATCCCAGAAGACTCTGCATAATGCTGAAAAGAAAGTATATGCCTTGTTGACTCAGTCTATACCTAAGGAGATATTTCATCAGTTCTCTAAGAACAAGCTATCTAAGAAATTATGGGAGGCCTTGGAAAAGAGATACGAAGGAAATACAACTCTGAAAGCACTGAAGCAAAAAGCTCTGAAGAAAGAATTTGACAATTTCTCTCTGATTGGGAATGAGAGCTTGGATGATACCATTGATTGTAACTATCATCTGATGAGTGACTTGCACACTCATGGCATGACCACATCCATGGAATATAAAGTCTCTAGTTTTGTTAATGGTCTGCCAGACAAATGGGATCCATTTGTGTCTAATCCGAGAAAAAATGACACTCTTGCTACTTTAGAAATAAATGATTTCATTTTGAAGTTAAGGGAGGAAGAACAACGTATGAAATAAAAGTCAAAGAAATGATCCTATGCTCAGAATCCTGCACTATACAATTCAGTTCCAACTCTAGCTGCTTCAGGCGCACCGCTACAAACGGCGTTTGTGTCTAGCTCTTCTGCTCCTTCCCAAAGCAGTGCATCAGGAACCGTAACGTTAGGGTCATCTGGAACCCAATACATAGTTCCTGAGGCAAATACTACCAAGTTGAAGACCGAGAATCTCGAAAATGTCACCGAGGAAATTGTTAAAGAGCACATGGACCTTCTAGCTGCTGTTGTTCAATCTTATGATGGATTAGTTGCTGGTAAGATTGGAAACTGTCTTTTTGCTAACGAGGACTACGAGCAAGTTGATGAAACTGAGCTAGAACGCATGGATATTATATGGGCCTTGGCTAGTGCTGTTAGAAGAGCCAAGAAGTTTGTTAAAAAGACGTGGCAAAATTTGGTTGCCACTAAAGATACGACATTTGGATTTGACAAAACCAAAGTCACGTGTTTCAGTTGTGGTGAAAAAGGGCACTTCAAACGTGAGTGCGTAAAGCCAAAGAAGACTGGAAATTGAAATACTTTTCCTACATTCAACTGACAAGACAATGATAAGATTGGAGCTTCATCTTCAAGTAAAGAGTCTAAGGCTTTGGTTGCTCAAGGTGATGAAGGACAAGACTGGTCCTTCCGATTCGTTTCTGAGGGTGAATCAAACATTGCTTTAGTTGATACATTGGATGATAGATCTGCAAGTGAAGGAGACATCATAGCTGAGCGTTCACTTTCCGATATCGAAGAATCTATGGATGTCTTTGATCATTTGGTTGAAGAAGAGCTTAGTGCTACAAACTCAAAATCTCCAGTCACCGAAGAGTCTGACACTGCTTTGATGGCTGATTTGTCTGGTTCTACACAAGTATATTCTAAAGGTAAATTATTTGAAAAACATGCATGTACTGAATTTGACAAATTTAGAGAAAGAATTGATTTAAAATTTGCTAGTTATTAGAACACAATGATAATCTAGTAAATGATTTACAACTCTGCACTGAAGCAAATCGTGTTTTAAAACAAAATGAGTGCAGCTTCAAAGAAAAGATAGATATGTTGGGGAAACAACTAAGGGAAACCGAGGTTGTTGCCTTAAATCAATCAAATGACATCAAGTTCTATTTAAATTCTTTGGAGGAAACTAAAAAGGAAAGAACAGTTTTGCAAGTCGAAGTTGAATCATTAAAACTGATAGGATCAATTGACTCAATATGTAATGATTTATGTAAACAATTCAAAGAAAAACACAAACAATTGTAATCAAATCAAGCAATATCAACAAAATTCACAGTTCATTGATATAGCAAAGACAATTACAAGAGCAAGAAAGCACTTAACAATCAAAACTCACACTCCCGACTCTCTCTACTCTAGTCTAAGCTATTTATACTAGAAACTAAGGAACTAACAATTTACAAAACTAGTCCCTATACTAGTACAAAATATAAAATAGATAATAAAAGACTAAATGTTAATCTTCTAAGAGTTCTAACAATACTCCCCCTAAGATTTACATTGTCTTCAGTCTTCAATCTTTGTCTTGTTCTTCTTTTCTTTGTCTTCTCAG
>BJCM01192393.1:0-11315 GCA_018326385.1 Flaveria bidentis
TTCCAGAATCAATATCCTAACATGTCTAAGCAAGAAGCACACTCAGAAACATGACACACAAGCCCACACAACCTCATGTGCTCGGGTTGGACCCGAACACCCGAAACCCTAAAATCGCAGAAGTAAACGAGCGAGGAAAGGACGACCAAGGTCGTCTACCTGCTAGAAACAAGTTGTCACAGTTGTAGTCGAAGTTGGGCCGGTGAAAGCGCAACAAACGATACGATTTTTGGTGCTCAAATGGTAGAGAAAAGTGGAGAAGAAGAAGATGAAGAAAATGAAGAAGAAGGTGAGGCTAGGGCTGGTATGGGGTATTTATACCCAGCCCTAGTTTCCCAAAATGACACGTTTAATCCCCGATCTTAGCCCTCGGATTTTCCAAATTTGTTTCGGTTGAAAACGACACTAATTAGACTCGTTATATTAATGACAAAAATGTACTTAATGGTATTTGAAAACTTGAAAATGGTTTTATTTATAATAATAATTTATATAAAATGGTGTATTTTATGGTGATGATAGCAATATGGGTAAAGGTTTTAAATGACAGTAATGCAATGACAAAAGCATAAGCGTATCCACAAAGGTAGTTCATAAAGGTGAGGAATGACCGATTAACGAATTAAGTGAGTAATGAAAAGATGACGGAAATACATCAATAGACGGACCTTTGGTGACGGATGTCACATTTTTCCACGAATTAAGTGGTATTTATAGGTTTTTAGTTTTTATTCGTACGACTGAACCATTAGCATGGTTAAGTCATACGACTGAATCATGTGATTAAGTCATACGCACGACTAAAGTTTCAGTCGTGCGACTGAGTCAATCTTATGTCTCAATCATACAACTGATCTAGTAACCTGTTTAAGTCATGCCATTGGTCCATAAGCATGATGTAATCATGTGTATGGTCCATAAGTATGGTTCATTAGCATGAATACTCACCTGACTAGGTTGAACACATTTCTCAATCACTATTGACTAAGAACTATGTACCATAACTTCAAACCTATATAATAAGTTCATATATTTAAATTATACTTTAACCCATTAATAATATGAAATAAATAAACCTGAATAAACATCAACCACACATTATATTTCATTTAGCTCATTCATTACATATGTGTAAGACATGAAAGACTTTTAGATTTAAGCTCATAAACTAGGAACAACATGTATCTACAAACTCCTCCTTGGTCCAAGTTTAGTCTATTGTCTAACACTCTTCACATGTTCTTCGAATTTCTTATACTTCTCCACTTTTGTAACCCATGCATGTATTTCAAATGCATAGCAGAGTCTTTTGACGTGTTGAAACTAGAGAGCTTGTACAATATCCTGTGTGTCATAGAAGAGTGGCCACTTATATAATGTGTAGACTTCTTCAGCCGACAAGTTTGTAAGCCACATTGGGTCAAATACCTGGATAGTATCAATCTTTCCATCTTTGTTCAGAACTATGACCGCTTCGCCCGTACGCCAATCGTAATACAACCGTTGGATGTATGGAGTGATGTTATGAGGCATTTCCTGTTATGGAATCTTTGTCATCATGTGAGGAGGAATCCACTTCAGCACAACTTTAGATCATCCAGATATGGGGTCCACTTCAGACTTACGGATGTACCTCTTCGGTTGTTGAGGTTTGAAGTTTACTCACCTGGTGTGGTATTCCTTCTTTAATGCAGCCTTAACCTAACTTGACATCTTTCTTGGATAAGCATACAACAGATCTAAGCATGTCGGTCGGTTTAGCTCAAAACCAGGAAGTGTCTTCAGATCATGAGGATATCTAAAATGCTCGATTCCTTTCTCCCTTTTCACAGCATAAACCTCTAAGTCTTCAAAATAAGCCCGCGCTATAATCTTGCCTCACACTTTCTGATGTCATTTGACTCTGTAAAGCTGTTCGTCGGTTATGTCATGTATAATCTCACCCTCTTATGGAATGTAGCTCACAGATCTTCTAACAATCCCTTGCAAGTCAAGAATCATGGTTAGTTGAGTCTTGACTTGCTGAAGGGGTTTGGCATCATACTCGTCTGTTTATTGAGCTTCATCTGTTTGATTAAACAATAAGCACATCACACATAAGTCATTATATAAAAAATTAAAACATAAACAAACATAAATGATCAATAACAACATTAATGTAATATATAATTCAAATACAAAAGTTTTTTAAATACAAAGACATCTAATAATTACCATTGTCTTGATCTTTTGGTTCTTCAGCTGGAGGAGTAGTGGACGAGGCTCCTTGATCTTGGCAACATTTAGTGCGCCTCTCCCGAGCTTGAGGATTTGAGGCTGACATAGATGCATCACCTTCTTGATCATCATCATCATCTAGATCTTTTTCGCTCGGTCCTCCTTCCTCACCATCTTCCTCATAATCATCTTCATCCTCATCATCATCAACATCATCATCATCACCATCATCGCCATCCTTGATCTTTAGTGGCTCGCTCTTTTTGATCACTTAAGTTTTAGAAGTATCTTCTTGTTCTTCTTCTCAAGCTCCTCTATCCTCTTCACCAACACCAACACCAGCTCATTTTGACTTTGTAGTACGTGGTGGGCGCGACCTAACGCTCTCTCATACTGAGCGTTCTTCTCACTCAGTTGTACCATCTACCTTGCCTAAGCCGCATTCACCTCCATCATCTGATTAGCTGAGTAGCTCGTAGCTCATCGGTGGTGATCAGTCTCAGCACAATCCGGTTCAGGTTAGCAAGCTGCTCCTCCAACCCGACCATGGGTAGAGTAGGTCCTGGTGAGAATGTTGATTGGGTGGAGGGACCAGCTTGGTGGGTGGTGGTAGTGGTGGTAGATGTAGTGTATATGGAGTTGGAATATGAGTGGGATGTGGTGGAATGGTTGTGGTAGTGGTGATGGGTGGAGTGATAGTGGTGGTGGGAGAAGTGATAGTGGTGGTGGGAGAAGTGGTGGTGGTAGTAGTGGTTGTGGTGGTGGTTAGAAATGTGGTAGTGGTGGTGGGTGTGGCAGAAGTGGTGGCTGTGGTAGAAAATGTAATCACAGTGAACCTCGGCCTCTTACCTTTTTTTCCCATGAGGGTGAGCCATTCTATTCTTCCTGGAGCCCTTTGCAATAGGCACTCCCCCTTGGCTACTGGGTTGGTTAGAGGTGTAAATAGGATCAGTAACATCAGTAGAATCACCCCTCGACTAAGCCTGATGTCCGCCAACCGCCTCAATCCCTCTTCTGTGGCCACAACTTGGGTCTCGACAGTCCTTACTAGAGGCTCATCATCCGACTCCTCATCCTTATCGAACAAGAAGTCTTGGTGGAAGGCAACCCTTTCAGCTCCACCAGGTGCCTCACCACCTTGACCTTGATCGTCGTCGTCATCGTCATATATGGGTGCTATGATGGGCTCGACGTCAGAGTCACTTTCATCGTGATGCCACTTCTTGCGTGATGGCGTGACGTACTCCACGTTGGCCAAATGGCTAAACAGTCTCCTCACCGGGGGCTTTACTTGCTTTCCCCGGTAGACCTTTATCCAACCCAGTGTCATATAATCTAACACCTCCAAAACAACCGCATCCTCCCTTTCTCTTTCGACAGGGAAGGAAGCTTTTGATCAATGATCATCTGTAGAAATCTCGGGTACATGCAAAACCCTTCCTTCCCCTTGGCCTCTATGATCTCGACTATGTATGAGAATATCAACTGGGAGAAATTGAACGGGTGGTTCAGCACCAGTGCAACATATGCATTCTGGATTTGATCTGACATCTCGTCAAAGCCCCCCTCCTCGACGCTATGCACTTCAGGATGACATGAGCTAAGTACTTGAACTGGGACACATGTTGCTTTTGTTGAGCACACCTGCGTTGATGTCCCTAGTGTACTTCATCCGGAGAAAACAACCCCTAAATTTCAGAGGGTGTAGCTTAGTCAGGTGGTCTCCATCTTCACCTAGACCCAAATTTTGCCTAAGATTGGCTGCTGTAACACTGATCTCTTGTCCGAAGATAGTGCTCCAGATGCTATAGGGCTCAGTGGACCTATCAACGGTAGTCCCTTCCCAGAAGGTCTGCTGGAATGATCTGTAAGGAGAGCACGATGTCGATATGGCCTTGAAGATGCTCGATCTCTTGAGAAATGTGATGATGCCCGCAAACTCAGAAGCATTCTGAGTGGTGGCATCCAAGTGAGCACAAATGTTGTGCTTTGGGCTAATGGTCCATCTATGAGCCATGTAGCTGTAACACAAGAAACATATACATTAGAGATGTGTATAAGAGATGACACTTAAAACTTAAACTGTTTTAGATCAAATTGGTTCAATGGTGCGATTGAACCATACGATTGATTTTTGTCGTGCGATTGGGCCTACGGTCGAGTTCAATCGTGCGATTGAGCTTGTGACTGAACTTAGTCGTACGTTAAGCCATGCGGTTGAGTCAGTCGTGCGACTGAGTCACCGAATGATTCATTCATGCGATTGAATCATGTGCTTGGCTCAATCATGCGACTGAGGTTCATTCGGAGTGTCCATTCGCTTATTACTCTATTCGAAACTCCGACCTCGAATCTTTGTCAAATCTTGATGTAAGACGTCGTGTTTAGACTCATTAGATTCGCAGGGACTCTAAATCTAACTTAATGTCCTTTATTTCAATGATTTTTTCCATTTAAGTGTTCTATTTGAAGACTTATTCTTATTTCTTCAATTTAATTGATTTAGGTCATTAGGGTTTGATTACACCGGTCATGATGGTCGATTTCAGTCTCATATTACCTGTAGATGAATGAGTAATTAGTTAGGAACACAGTCAGCATGTAATCAAGGTAAAACAAAATTTGGGCAGAGTGTCTACGTATGAGAGATTTTGAATGCTTTGAAGGGTGGTGAGAAATGCGACCGACTCACCCCTACTTTTATACAGTCTTAATGTGTCACACCCCAACCTTGACGGTGGAAACGTCGAGATGTAAGGGTTAAGATCATTCACAGCCACATAACACTATTAATAAACCCAAATATAATAATCATAAGTTTTAAATGTAACATTACAAATATAAGTTTCAAATAATGACATTAACATGCATAAAAGAAATATTTCAAGTCCATCCATTTATTTATCTAGGTCCATTCCTAGGTGTGAATAAGCTTCAAAAGTGGCAATCAAACTTGTGCGTTTGCTGAAACATGTTAAAAATAAAAGGTCAACATAATGTTGGTGAGATTTTCATAGTTTTCAATACATAAATATATAAAAGATGGCAATTCATGTCACAAGTTAGAGAATAAAGTAACTAGGGATGTAAGATAGATGCACAATCAAACCTTGACTAGTTTACAAGTCTCAACGTTGGAACGGCATTTATATTTCTTATTAATTGTCAATTATATATTTATTTACCAAGTGAGTATTTCTATACCCCTTTTTTATAGTTTTACACTTTTGGGTGAAACATGCCTAAATTCCCCCTTCGAACCCTAGATCATGTTTAAACGATAATCTTATCATTATAACTTAAGTCTTATAAATATATATATTTAGTTACCTCGTGAAGGAATACGTTGGAAGGACATTTATATTTCTTATTAATCGTCAATTATATATTTATTTACCAAGTGAGTATTTATGTACTCCTTTTTCATATTTTTACTCTTTGAGGTGAAACATGTTATATTATAACCATTGCACTTGTAAAGCATTAGATTCTTGTAAACTTATGGCAATTCACATGTATGTTGTGGTTAGTTGATCTTAGTAATTACCATGTATTGACGATTATATGTAAAATCATTAACTATTGCTAGCTTGGCGACGTCATAGATCTATGGGCTTGACAAACCTACTTGTTTAATTCAAGTACACTTAGCTAATCGTATAAACTTGTAAATGTTGAGACTTGTAAACTCTCAAGGTTTGATTGTGCATCTATCTTACATCCCTAGTTACTTTGTTATCTAACTTATGACATGAATTGGAAACTTTTATATACTTATGTATTGAAAACTATGGAAATCTCACCAATATTATGTTGACCTTTTATTTTTAACATGTTTTAGGAAACACGCAAGTTTGATTGCCACTTTTGAAGCTTATTCACACCTAGGAATGGACCTAGATAAATAAATGGATGGACTTGAAATATTTCTTCTATGCGTGTTAATGTCTTTATTTAAGAATTATATTTGTAATGTTACATTTAAAACTAATGATTATTATATTTGGGTTTATTAATAGCGTTATGTGGGTGTGAACGATGTTAACCCTCACATCTCGACGTTTCCGCCGTCAAGGTTAGGGTGTGACATAATGTTCAGTCGTGCGACTGGACCCATATGAATGCTTCAATCGTGCGACTGGAGTTCAGTCATGCGTTTGGCTTATACTTTTTTTCCATTCGTACGATTGGTTCATTCTAGTGATCCAATCGCATTGATTCCCCCATACTCATGGTCCAATCAAATGACTGGCTCATACTTATATTCCAATCGTGCGATTGGCTCATACTTATGGTCCAATCATGCGATTGGCTCATATTTATGATCCAATCATACGATGGGCTCATACTTATGATCATATCAAACATGACCTTTTTAATTTAAAACAGTTTGATCACGTCAGACGTGATCCTTTTAAGTTAAAACGATTGGTCACCTCAGACGTGACCTCTTTTAGTGAGTGATTCATAGGCTTCACCTAGTTGTATAGTCTGACTTTTACGCAACAAAAGACTAGAAATACAGAAATAACTTGAAATTTAAAATAAAATAATACATATTTTTGTGTTTTTGATTAGAGATGGATTGAAATCTTTTAGAAAACCATCTAACAGATTTTTCATCCTGAACAGCACAACTTCAAGTTAATTTGATCATTTCTGGAACGATTCATTATGGAATTTGTTAGATCGTAGATGTAGTCCATTTTGTATAGTCTTAGTACTTGAATTAATATTTGCAATGAATGGTTGTTATTTATTAATGTGTATGCATTAAATGTATAGGTTAACCCATATATATGTGTTGATTTATGTATGTCTGCAGGTACAAACATTGTACTTAGACAATTTCTGAAATTGACTAAGTGTAAGAAACATCTATGGATGAACATTTTGTTCTTCCGTAGATATGTTTCTTATAATTAGCAAACATCCGAAGGTCATCTACGGATTCCCAATCAGCAAGTGAAGTGATAATTCCAAGTGAAGATTCCAGCGGGAGAACCAGTTTGCTTCGAAAGAACAATATTGTTGTGGAAGAACATCATCTACGGAAAACAATACTCCTGTGGAGTCCAAACACTTGCATTCAAACAATTCAAGTATTACAAGTCAACAAGTCAACAAGACAGTTATGAGAATCCCCAGAAATCAAGAGATTCCTTAAATGAAACAATTCAATTCCCAAGAGATCCGGTGTTTCCTTAACAGAAACAACATTGTCTATATATATGGATCCTAGGTTTCAATTTTAATGACGGATTCTACGACAAACATCCAAGCAACATTAAAATTACCAAACATCACATAACACAAATCAAAACCCTAGCAACCGTAAAATATAATAGCATTCGCTTATTGTTTATTTGTAATCATTAGCATGTTTTGATGAAATACGTTTGAATAGAATTTAACATTTGTTAGTTCATTAATTTTGTTCTTGCATCATTATTCATATTGATTTACTATACAAACAATTAAACCAAACCAACATTGATTCCGCATGCGTTGACTTGACATTAACTAACGCTGATAATTCCTGATTGCGATCCTAGGATTCACAAGTGGTATTAGAGCCAATTGCTCATTGATTTAGATCGATTGATCTATCAATGTTAGTTGTGTTTAATTATTTTCAAAAAATATTGTGTGATATATAATCTATTGAGTAACTTGGATCTATGTTCAAATCAATTGAATAGCAGATCTTGGTTATTGATCAAATCAATAACTTGTTCATATCTATTGAAAAAATTCATTAGTTAACATCTTAGATCTTAACTAATCATAAGCAACTTTGGTGGATCATCTTACCAACCACCAAAGTTGTAAAAAAAAGCAGATTTCAAATCCTAGAAAATCAAGTTCAGGAATCATGTGAATTATACAGATTCGGACTTATGGGCATATATAACAGAAGGTCCTTATATTCCAACCACCCTCGGGGCGGATTATAATGACAACAATCAACCCATAAGTACAAAAGACTTGTCACCTGATGATATTATGAAGGTTAAAGTAGACATCAAAGCATACAACTTGCTTAGTATGGCTTTGCCAGAAGAAATATTGATCGGATATGAAAACTATAAAACAACAAATTCCTTGTGGAAGATTCTTCATACACTCTGTGAACGGAGTGATGAAATCCGAAGCATTAGGAAGGACACCCTGCGTTCACAATATGAAACCTTTCATCATATTGAGGGTGAATCAATTCCTCAACAACTCCATAGGTTTATGCAACTTGTTACAGAATGAACATTCTGGAGTTGAAATACACAAATGAGGAATTGAATAAGAAAATGCTCCATACTTTACCAAAAAGTTGTAAGCAAATAGTATCCATGTTCAAGAATACCATAGATCTCAAAGTAGTCGGTCTAGATACTCCAGTGGCTAAAGTTGAGGCTCATGAAATGGATTAGAAAACAAGAAACAAGAGTGTGAGAACTCATGTATCACCATATCATTTTAAAGAAACAATAAGTGCAGGAAGTGCCTTCATGTCCAATAATGATGGTGATAACACTTGTACTTTGAGTAAAGATAGAGAAGAAGTAAGTTTCTATGCCTCAAAACCTCCTAAGAAACCTTCTCAAAGTAAGTCAAGAAAAGAGAAAGAAAGAACATATGATCAAAGAGATAAATCATCTAAAAAACTATAATCCAACAATCAATCAGAGTCTATCATTGTCATTCTTCACTCTGAAGAACAAAAGGCAGCTTTTGCAGCTTTCAATTCAAGCTTTCAAGCTTACCTAGGAAGTTCATTGCACACTGCTAACATGTGCCAAAAAGATTTAGAAGAACTGCCTCCGGATGTAGTGGAGGAGATGGATATACAATGGCAAATGGCAATGATTGCTTATAGAGCAAAACAATACCTATGAAGAAACAAGAGTTTGGCTGCTGCAAGTAAATCATCACGTATTAGAGTTGATAAGTCAAAGGTAAGATGCTTCAAGTGCAATCTCTATGGAAATTTTTCTAGAGAATGCAATCAACAAAACTCTGAATCAACACAACATCAGAAACCTTCATCAACTCAAAGGTTTTTCAAATAGCTCAATTAAATGAAGGTCTTCAAGAGCTAAATCAGCAATAAATATCTTCCAGTGAAGTAAATGAGAAGTGTGCCTCTACTGAGGAAAGACACAAGTCATCCATGGAAAAAGGAAAGAAAAAGGCATGAGCAGATCATCAGCAGAAGAAGAACCTCTCTCCAGTATCGGATCTGCGGAAAAAGAAAACTTTTTCAGTAGAAGTTAATATTGATTCAGTAGATGATCTACGAAAGAGGAATTCAACAACAAACAAACAAAAGGTTCTCAAATCAGAAAAGAAAGAATCTACAAATATGAAGAAGGTTGAAAAACCTCAAAAGTTGGTAAACCATAAGAATGATTCTAAGAAAGAATCATTTGAAAAGTATTGCAAATGGTGTGACATGAAAAACCATAATACCAAAGATTGTTACTTCAGTAGCTATTGTTCTATTGCAATATGAATAATAGCATGACAGGTGACTGCTAGTTCAACAAACATTGTGCTATCTGCAACAAAAATAACCATTCTACTGAGGAATGTTATTTCAACAAAAAGAACAAGACAAAAGGCACAAAGAAGAAAGATTCAGATAATTCTAAATCAGACACTCAGTCTACTGATTATGAAAAGGGTTCAAAACTGAAGAAGTCTGAACAAAAATCAAAGTCAAAAACAAAGGATAAAACAATGGATGAGGATGTATTCTTTGAAAATATCAAGTGTTCTTAAGGAAACAATGGATGATGATGTATTCTTTGATAACTTTGAAAAGGGAATTCATATACATCGTTCAACAACAAAAGACTATTAGACATTTAATGATAAAGTTTCAGTTTCAAAATCAAAGCATCAAATAAACAAACATAAGCTGAAACAAGAAGAAATTTGGAATCAAGAACCTAGTTCATCAATATCCCCTTCAACAGAATCATCCTTATCTGAAACAACTCAGAATGAATCAAGCAAATCTAAAACTAAAACTTCAAGACTTATTCATAAAGGAGTAACTATTGAAGACACTCCTGGCCAACCCAAGATCATTAAGGTTTGGGTTGTCAATTCTAACTGATTTATTTCTAAATGAAGGAACAATATTGGAGAGCTAACAACAAGTGGTATGTTGACAGTGGTTGTTCCAGGCATATGATAGGAAACTTTAACTTCTCCATGATTTCACACATAAAAATGCTTCTTATATGGCATTTGGTGGGGATAAAAAGGGAGATAAAATTGTTGGTGAAGGAATGGTGACAAATGGTGTGCTCAAGTTTGAGAAAGTAAATTATTATGAAAATTTACAGTATAATTTACTTTGTGTGTCTAAAATTTGTGATCAAAATTTTAGCACATTGTTTGATAATACTAACTATTACATTCTTAAGGCAACTGTTCCAGAAGATTGGGTCCTTCTTAAAGCATCAAGAAAAGGAAACCCTTATGTTTTGGACATGAACAACACCTCTCTCACAAATCATGAAACATGCCTTCTATCTAAGTTATCAGAAGATGTATCTCAATTGTGACACAGAAGGCTTGTCCACTATAACATGAAGAACATGAACAAATTGGTGAAAAATGACTTAGTCATTGGACTACCAAAGAAAGAGTTTCACTACTCAACTCATTGTTCTTCTTGTTATAATGGAAAACAACATAGAGTGTCTCATAAATCAGAAACAATCAACACTAACACTAGACCACTCAAATTGCTTCACATGGATCTGTTTGGTCCTACCAATGTGATGATCATTGGAAAAAGGCAATATTGTTTGGTGATAGTTGATGATTTCACAAGATTTAGATGGGTCTTTTTCTTAAAAAAAAGAGTGAAACATCAGAAACATTAATGGACTTTGTCATCAAGATTGAGAATCAACTTGATGCTAAGGTTAAAATTTTAGGAGTGACAATGGTACTGAATTTGTCAATTTTGATCTGGATTTATTTTGTAGGAACAAAGGTATTGCAAGGCAATTCAGTGCTCCAAGAACTCCACAACAAAATGGAGTGGCTGAAAGAAGAAACAGAACTTTCATAGAAGCAGCAAG
>BJCM01192396.1:0-11089 GCA_018326385.1 Flaveria bidentis
ATTTGTAAAAATAATGATCTTGTATTTTAATCCTTTATTTTAGTTTTATAATTAAAACTCATAAATGACAAATAAACTTCATGAATTTATAAAATTTTATTCTATAAATCATGAAATTACCATGAATTGATTTAATAAATGGAAGTTGAATAAATAATATTATTATTTTTTTTAAAAGATTAAAATAAATTAAATTTCTAACTAATTTATTTGATTTTTCAAAAATTGACCCAAACGGATTCGTGTTTGAGTTTCTATTTTCCAAAATGGGCAGATGTTATATTATTTGTTAGTTTCTTTAGCTATCTAAGGTTCTTGTGTTGCCACAGTCTCTTGCATAGGACTTTCTTGAACTGGTGAGAGTGAACTTGTGAGAGAGTAGGAACATGTTTGTATAGTCTTTGATTTGGAGGAGCAATCTTGCATCCTTTACTTTCTTTCTCTCTCTAACATTTTCATGTCTGCTAATTCATTTAATTCCTCTAAGGGGAGAGAGATGATTTGATCTATATCATAGTTTCTAGTCTTTAAATAAGTAATCCTAACTGCCCTTAACTTATTATTTTGAGTATTTAGTCTGGGGGTAGCCCTGATTGAAGCTTCCATGAAGCCTGAAGACCTAGCAGTGGAACTTTCTACGCTTAGATTCCTCTTCCTCTCTCTCTCTCCTCCTTCTCAATCTCTTCAGGAGTCATAATCCTTTTTCCTTTGTCATCTATAAACCTTTGTGACCAGGGTGGAGAGAGCTTTGGCCTTCATTGCTTGGAGTAGAATCCATGCTCTGGCTAGAGAGAGGCTATGATACACCTTCACCAGCAGGTCTTTCACTGAGTGAATAGATTGTTGAAGTAGTTGTAGTTGTGACAGGGCTCTTAAGCTCTATCATTAGGCATTCAGTCAAGGTTTTCCCTTTGAAACTAATCTTAGGATCTGCCTCAACATCCATTTGACTAATGATATTACCTGATTGCCTTTGTATTCTTCTTTGGCTGAACTCTTCAGTAATCCTATCTTGAATCCTTTAAGCTAGCTTGCCTAGATTGGCTTGGATTGACAAGTGCCATGTTGATTGGGTAAAGACCTTCATAGCAGTTCAAGGTCTAAAAGTTGAAGACTTTTTGCTGTTCTTGAACTCTTTGAAGTATGAGGGCTCTTCTATCAGCATCATACCTCCACCCAATTATGTAGTTTGAAGTTCCTTAGGGTGAGGATGACATAGCCCTTGGAATACCTTCCTTAAAGAGACTCTAAATGAGTGAGTCTAGTGAGTCCACATCAATGTGAACTTGAGGAAGTTGTTGAGCATGGATAATTTCAACTGAGGATGGTGAGTCTTTAATGTCCATACTCTGTGAAAAACTCCTAGGTTCTGTGATTGCTATGATTTTCTCTCCTTTATTGGTAGCATCACCCTCTTGCATAGGTGAACTAGGAGTTAGATCAATCACATCCACAGGTTCTTGTGTTCCTAGATGAGCTCTTCTTAAAGGTCTCCTAGCTAGTTGTTCTTTGAGATAAGATATCTCAAGTTGCTGATCATTGATCCTATTTTGTAGGGTAGTCACCTGAGATTCCAGATGACTAACCTTAGAGACTATATAGGAGCAAGTTTGTGATAATTTTTGCACCTTTAGTCTCAAGTTCCCCTTATCTTCATTAGAATAATCATTAGGGGATGAGAGAATTGGACCAAAGTCTTCACTCTCACCACCAACATCATGTTCTTGGCTGCTAGATTTCCCCTACTCACTGATAGCTTCAAGTGAATTGTCAATGGGCTAAGTTGCTATGGTTGAGGTCTTAATGATGTAATCACTTGTAGAAGTGAGAACCTTTTCAAATCGACCTCCTGAACAAGTCAGGGAGATCCACCTCAGTGATGGGTGGATGATGGGCTAGATATGGGAGAATCAGGAACACTCATCTCTCTTTGAGTAGGGGAGGACTAGAGATACTGATGATACTCATTGAATCTCATATCTTCATCATCATAGAACTCAAGGTTAGGGATAGGTTGGTTGAGATCTAGAGGCTGAGGATGGTAACTTTTCCTTGAAGGTTGTTCACTTGAGTGTTGAGACTCAAAATGAAGCCTTAAGGCTAATGGGCTAATGAGCTCATTAGGATGAGCATGAGGAAACCTAATACTAATTTTTGATGAGATGGGAGTGGTTTGCTACTCAGGAGAAGTGGGAGATCTAGTGTCCACTTCCTCTTGTGTGGGTGACTATATAGGGGTCTGCATAAGTTGAATAGCTAATGCATGGGTTCGTTTGGATTTCCTTTGGTAGGTGAGGATGATTTGAGGCTGTTTAGGTGGTTGAGAGGTAGAATGTGGGTTCAACACTAGCTTGTGTTGCTAGGTTGTCACCTTGAGCAATGAGCTCTAACATTTAGGAAACAAGGGTTGTTTCTACCTCAGAGAAGTCAACAGTTGGCTTCTTAACTATTTTAAAGATGTCGAGCTTCATCTGTCCCAATTTAAGAATATTAAAAGTTTCCATCAACTATGAACCTAATTTATAGTTGAGAATGTATTAAACATATCTAGGAAACATGTAATACTCTAATGAGTCCAAGTTTGCAAGTAGATTTGTATAGACATTGAGAGTACCTGAACTTGACCCCTTGAACCATTCCATGCACAATGAAAGAGAGATCCTTAGGAATCTAGTCCTACCCCATGATTGTTGGACAAGATATGGATGACCACATGAAGCAGGTACGTCTACTAGGATGAGACATTCCCTTTCCTGGAGGTTTTTACAGAGAAATTTCCTTCATAGCCAATCTGTTGAAAGGAGTGGTTGACAACTTCCTTGGGGAAGGAAAATTTTCCTTCCTCATCATCCAACTAAAGATGAGTGTTGAGATTGAATGAAGTGATGAAGTTTGTCCTCCCTTGCACTGTAGCAGACAGTGCCTTCTCCCCATCCATTATGACCTCTTGACAGGTCTTTTAGAATTCAGGAAGATGAACCTCATAGAGTGTAGGATCAATGGTCACGGATGTGAAGTAGTTGGATGTAGTCAGAAATCAACAAACATCTGAGAAACTAGGATCTTTCTCAGAGTTCAACCGGGCAACCTAATTATGTTGCCTGTGAAGCTGCATAGAGAAATCAGGGTCGTTTCTATGATTTAGGTTGGCTATTTTAGAAAGCTTAAAGGTGACTAAAGTGAAGAAAAAAGGCGGTTTGTGGGTGAATTTAGGTTTTGAAATAGTACAGAGGAAGAAGGGAGTGAAAGAGGGGGGAACCATTAGGTATATATATGAAATGGATCTCAGACAAAGTTAATGAAAAATGATAAACTTTAAAATCCAGATGTCAGTCCCACATCTGAAAAAGCAATTTTCTTTTCCCCAAAAGATAGTTTTCTTGGAAGTTTAATATCTCCCGAATGTAGTTTTGCTTCGAAACTTTTTTGATGAAAAGCTTCCTAAGCCAAAATGACTTTAGAAAATATTTCAAAGAATTTAGAAAATTTTGATTTGGAAGATTTAATAAAGCTTCCAAGAGTTAATTGCTTTCCGAAGAAAATTGTTATTGAAAACATACAAGTACTTAGCAATAATGTTAAGATTCGGAAGATATTTTGAAAATTTCTTTAAAATGTAAATTTTCTTAAGTAGTTGTTTGTTTTAAAAACTTAAATTTCTTCTGAAGGTAAATGCATATCTTTTGAAGAATAAAAATATCAAAATTTTTAAAAATCTAAGTAATGTCTTCTAAAAGGATTTTTTTTGCTTCCAGAAAACAAGGGCTTATGAAGGTGATAAAAATAGACAACTTAGGTCACACAGATTTTAGAAATAATATGATTAAGTTTTAAGAAAAGCTACTCAAAGTTAATCATTCTAATAACTAATACAAGATACTTAAATCTTTGCTCATCAAAAGCTTTGGTGAACAGATCAGCATATTATTCATTTATGTTAACTTTGACTAGTTTGATTAATCATTTTTTAAAGTTATATCTAATCAAATGATACCTGATATTGATGTGTTTTATCCTTGAATGTTGCACAAGATTTTTTGTGACAGAGATAACACTGTTGTTGTCTATGTGGATAGGAGTCTCTTTGAAGTTGAATCCAAAATCCAACATTTGATTCTGAATCCAAAGCACTTGAGCAAAATAACTTACAGCAGCAATGTATTCAGCTTCAGCAGTTGTTGCAGGGACACAATATTGCTTCTTACATTATCATGAGACTATCCTTCCACCAAGGAACTAACATCCCCCTGATGTAGACTTTGCAGTCATATTACAGCCACCATAGTCACTATCTGTATATGCATACAGAGTGAAGTCAGAATTCTTTGGATACCAAAGGCCAAGTGTTGAGACACTTTAAAGATATCTTAAAATTCTCTTGATATTGACTAGGTGTGACATCTTGGGTTTGGCTTGATATCTTGCATAAATACATGTGGCAAACATGATATCAGGCCTACTAGCTATGAGGTACATAAGAGACCCAATCATAGTCCTGTAGAGATGTTCATCCATACACTCCCCCTCAAGATCAGGTCCAAGGGAGTGGTTTATTGCTATGGGTGTCTTAGAAACCTTATAGTCAGTCGTGTTGAATCTTGTAAGTATGTCTTGTACGTACTTTGACTGATTTATGAAGATACCACTATCAACCTGCTTCACATGAATTTTTAGAAAGAAATTGAGTTCTCCCATTACACTCATTTCAAATCTATTCTTCATCAGCTTCTCAAAGTCTTTGCAGAGCTTTGGATTGGTTGACCCAAAAATAATGTAATCTACATATACTTGTACTAGCATTAAGTCATTCCCTGTTTCTTTGATGAAGAGAGTTCCATCAATAATGCCTCTTTTGTATCTATGTTGATAGAGATACTGAGATAGAGTCTCATACCACTTCCTAGGAGTTTGGTGCAACCCATAAAGAGCATTATCAAGCTTGCAGACATAATCAGGATGATCAGGATCTGCAAACCCAGGTGGTTGTTTGACATACACCTCTTCATCAATTACCCCATGAAGAAAAGCACACTTGACATCAAGTTGATAGACCTTGAAATCCTTGGATGCAATAAAAGCTAAGAATATTCTAACAACTTCAAGTCTTTCAATAGGAACAAAGACATCTGTGTAGTTAATTCCTTCTTCTTGTGTGTATCCTTTAATAACTAGTCTAGCCTTGCTTTTTATGACAAGTCCTCTATCATCCTTCTTATTACTAAACACCCATTTGGTTCATATGGTAGTCATCCCTTGAGGAATAGGACATAGGTTCCAAACCTTTTGCCTTTTGAATTGAAGCAGCTCCTCTTGCATAGCTTCAACCCAACTTCCATCTTTTAAACCCTCATCCGTTTTCTTATGCTCTATCCGGGATAAGAAATAAGAGTGAAGACAAACATTTGCATCATGGGTCTGTCCTCTTGTTTTTACCCCCGAGTCAACATTTCCAATAATGTTTATGGTAGGATGAGACTTGTGAATCCTTAGTTGAGGAATCATAACAAGTTGCTTAGAGAGATCTAAATTAGAGAAATTTAGATCAGGAAATGAAGTTTCTCTCACCACATCAACACACTCATCAAGAGAGACTTGATCCAATAAGTGTGTGACATCATTAATGTTGTCTTCAATGGAGTGATTCTCATCATCAAGAAATTCTTGATGACTTTCATCATCACCATGATTTTCTACATTTGAAGCTTCTTTATCTGAGTGATGTGCCTCTGAGCTGGAATTTAAAAGCATCTCAAATGTACCAACTAAATTTGTCATTGTTGTGTTGATGGAAACTTCATTTGCAGAATTAGTTACAACTAGAGCTGAAGTAGTTAGCTTGAAGATCTTCTCAGCTCAAATCTTGGATTAGGATAACTTGTAGGTAGTATATCTGTAGATCCTGAAACATGCTCACAAGATTTGTTAAAATAGTTGGTAACTAAATCAAGATCAAATAACCAATCAGGACCAGAACCTTTCACACTGAGAGTGTGCTCATTGAAAGTCATATTGGTTGACTCCTCAACCATTTATTCTTGGTTTGGAGATGCATCTTCCACCTCAAAGCTCCAGTCAAAGCCTCCTTCTTCAACAGCAACTGCAACTTGCTGCTTTGGCTTCTCATTCTGGGTGGCTCTCTCAGTGTAGTTTGGTCTAGCTTGTGCTTGGCCATTATTTGTCCTTGGTGCCTTTCACTTCCTTGCAAAGTGACCCATTTGGTTACAGTTGTAACACTTTACTTTTCTTTTATCCAGACCAAACTTTTCACTAGTTGTATTTCTTGGAAACTTCCTCCCTATCCACTTGTAGAACTTCTTGGCTTTATGAATGAGGAAAGCCATTTGCTGAACTATTTACATGTATTCAGATCATCTGGATGGATATAGTCCAGATCTGCAAGGGTGAAGAGAAAGTTGCTTGTGCTTTCATTAGAAGACACAAAGGCTTGTGAAGAGCTTGTCTCTTGGAATGGGCTTCCTTGAGTATAGCTTTCTCTTGGTCTCTCCAGGAAAGTGATGAAAGGACCCTTTTGTGAGTTGTCAGGATAGCAGATAAGATGATGTTGTGGTTCTATGCTATCCCTTTCAACCACATGGAGGGCTGAACTCAGTTGATTGCTAGAGTTACCAGATGAACCTTGCATATTCATCTCCATCTAATATTCACTAAGAATACCATACAACTCTATCAAAGTAAGAGTGTTAAGGTTATCAGTTCTCTTGATAACAACACAATAATGTATCCATTGTATGGGAAGAGAGGACATAAGCTTCCTTACAATGTCCCTCTTCTCAAGAGTCACTCCAACATCTATTAGAGTATCTACAATCTCAACATACCTGAAGTATTGTTGAGTTATGCTTTCACCTATTTTGATGCTGAAGTTTTCAAACTGATGCTTCAGGAGATCCTTCTTGTTCTCCTTGGCTTCAGTTGACCCCTCATACATCACCTTCAGTGCATCCCATAACTGTTTAGCTGTTTTGTACTTCTTGAAGCCTCTATATATGGAGTTTGGAAGAGCAGTTTGAAGGGCTGTCATGGCTTTCTGATTAATCTCTATTCTCTTCCTGTCTTCTTCAGAATACTCGCTCACATCTTTTGGAATCATACCACCTCCAACAACAGCTGAATAGGTGCTTGGTATGTAATACCCTAAGATAATAGATTCCCACATCCTAGACTCTTGTGACTTGATGAACCCTTCCATCTATTGGCACCAAGTGTCAAAGTCTTCAGGAGTGATCAATGGAGACTTTGTCATGGTTCCAATTTTCATATCAGTTTTAGTAATAGCTGCCATTTGAGATGTTAAGTATTTTGTGTGTGTGAGGGATCTTAAGATGGTGAATTCTTACAATCAAGAGCCTAGAATGCTCTAATACCAATTGCAGAACCGTTAAAGGGGATGGTCACTTACAACCAAGAGCCTAAAATGCTTTGATACCAATTGCCGGACCATTAGAAGGATGGTCACTTACAACACAAACACACAATAAGTAGAGTTGTTTAAGAACACTTAACAAATCAAATAGGGAACTAGTAACACAATGGTTTGATACTTAGAACACAAGTAAATATGAGACAGAACAAGAACAAACAACACAAGTATATGGTTTTCAAGAATGTTGTACATTGCTCTCAAGTTTTTTACAAGTGTTAAACCATAAAAGAAAGTTACAAGGACCTAAGATACTTTATACTACATCCTATAACCGACCATACTTAGAAGGCTATGTGGAAATATTTGAACTAGACAACAAAATCAAAAATAGAGTTAAAAGGCAAATTGCCTTTTGACTAGCGACTATGACATGCCATAGCTCACATCCTAATATATTACAAAAAGGATAAAAGTACATAAAGTAGAAAGCACAGACTCAGGACCTTAATGTACAGTTACCAAAATCATGGACCTTTTCACCAACTTGTGAAAGTTGGTGAGTCAACATAGTCGCATCAGAAAGTGGTCCAGCTTTATGGTAAAGTACATCAAATAAATCATGTGTTCAAAAGTCTTTGGAAGAAATCTATCTTCACTTCTTGGCTTCGGAAGACTATGTCTTTGAAGCTTCGAAATACTTCACTTTTGGCTTCGGAAGATGTTGGTCTTGGCTTCAGAAGATTTTACACTTAGAATATTTCTAGTGCATGGTGTAAAACTCCGGAAGCATTTCTACTCGGTACTAGAGTGCATGCATGCAGGAAAGATTTTGGATGTTTTAGGTGCATCAGCCTTACATAAAACCTTACAAGGCACTATAAAAGACAACATCATCGACGATGGCAATCGCCAAACTGGGGGTGTAAGACAACTAGGGGTGTGAAAAAAGATAGTAATATTGGAAAATTTTAGATATTTCAGATTTCTGAAATAATAAAGATATTACTTTTATTATATTTAATTATATAAGATATAATTTTTTTCAAATAAGGCAAAAAAACCTAATATGCCATTCTAGTCTTATGTACGCCTCTCCGAGTCTTCTTCTAGTTCCTTTTTAGCTTTATCGACGAGTAAGCGCGTATGCCATTCCGCTCTCATCCATCCATTGGTTTGCTACCCTAATCTGGTTAGTTTCCGCATTCCAAAATCATGGCTCCTTTTTGCTCTGTGTTTTCCTTTTCTAACATTTTTCTCACAAGCTTTGCGTTAATCTGGTTCCATTGCTATTGGAACACCAGATTTATTCTACATTAGATATTGTGAGTTTACGTCGTAACTTACAACTATAGAGCGCGTAAAATCCTTAAGGACATGAGCATCATCCGTCCGGTTCATTACCCGAAGAACACCAATTAACATTTTAGTTTTATGTTATTATGTGTTTTAATTTATCTGATAACGAACATGTCCTCATACCTTTTTTATAATAAGTTTCAGTCACATAGGATAAAACTAATTTGGCCAATAACTTGGTAATATTAATAATAATTAATTAATATTTGTTTGGTCTGACCTGGTTTTAACAGAAAATAAACAAGCTAGGCACACCCATGCATCCTCACATGCACATTTATGTCTTCAACAAGGCATAACCACCCCTTCAACAAGGTGTGACCATGCCTTAAACAAGGCATGATAGTGCCTTCATCTTCTCGACCAAGTCCGCAAGAGTTAACCAAGTTTAAATACAATGCTAATTAGCTATATTGCAATGTGAGTTCCACAAAGGCATGTCCTTTCCTCTTGTGAGGCACAATTGCACCTTGTGCCAGGCATGACTGCTCCCTCTTTAGTTCTATAAATAGAGCAACATGTTACTGCATTTCACATCTTGGAACATTCAACAACATTCGAGTGGCGAGAGAGGAAGCTTAAGAAATTGATTTCTGCGATTTTGCCTTTCTTCCAAGCTATTCCAATGATTCCAATCCCCACTCAAGAGCATCTCTCACAAAAACGAAGATTCAAGCTCATCTTTATCACGTATAGCTTTTGTCTAGATTTGGCTTGTCAATGTCATGGTTTCTTCATGCTATTTATTTAGTAAATATTCATGTTTACATATCTTGACTAATATTAAAGCTTGTGGATATACAACCATAACACGGAAAACCTTATGCATTAAACCGCTAAGTATTCGTTTGTATGGTTTTCGAAGACCCGAGGTGATAACGACCAAACTCACACCGTGCAGTGTAGGTAAATATTACTAATCTCCCGCCGCTTTGCGCGGGAAATAACTTTTGTTTATTAGCTTTAAAAAAATAAAATGTGATGTTGTCTTTAGATTTTTAGCAACGTTCGGATATAAATATTTTCTAATAATGGAGTTCTAATCAAAGTTGAGTATATTTTTGGAATCACAACCTATAGTGAGTATAGTTATTGTTATTATTGACCCGCTTATGAGCGACATCATGTTACCGGTATTGATATTATCAGAACCGGTGTGGTATTCACTATTATTTTTTCCAATAAGTCGAACCGCTAACGAACAAAGTCACACCATACAATGCGGGGGAGATATAAGCAAACTTCCGCCGAACAAGGAGCGTGAAAGACTAGTTAAAAATACAAATGTGGTATCTTACTATATATAATGGTTTTTTTCTTAGTAAGTCGATACACAATCTTTTTTATATGTTTGGTAGTAATTTCATTATAGCTAAGGGTGTAATCGAGTGTTGGATCAAATGTAACTCATACATCACCTGCGGTACTAGACATAATCACTCCTCATTAACTTTGTTAGACAGTCAGTTCTGTTAGTTATCATTAAAGCTACCATTAGTTAGTTATTGTTAGTATAAATACTATAGAGAATATGTATAGAGGGTGAAGCAACCAAAATCTTTCTACATCCATGCTGCACAAGTACTGAAGAAGAATGTTTCGAAAGTTTCACACATGCAACAGAAATATTCTAAATGTGAAATCTTCCAAAGCCAAGACCAATATCTTCCGAAGCCAAAGACGAAGTCTTCCGAAGCTTCAGAGACAAAGTCTTCCGAAGCTCAACTCTTGAAGACAGATTTCTTCCGAAGACTTTTTAACAACATGCTTTATCTGATGTACTTTTCCATAAAGCTGGACTCCTTTCCGTTGTAACTCTATAAAGTCACCAACTTACATGAGTTGGTGAAAAGGTCCATACTTTTGGTAACTGTACATTGAGTTCTTGAGTCTGTAACTTTCTACTTCATGTACTTTATCTTTTTTGTAATAGATAAGGATGTGAGTTATGGCATGTCATAGTCACTAGTCAAAAATCAATATGCCTTTTGACTCTACAACTGATTTTGTTTTGTGTCTAGTCAATTATATCCAGCTGGCTTTCATAGTATGGCCGGCTGTAGGATGTAGTATAAGTATCTCATGTTCTTGTAACTTTCTTTTCTGCTTTGTAACACTTGTAATAGAACATTGAGAAAGCAATATACTGCAATCTTGAAAACCATACACTTGTGTATCTTGATCTTGTGTTCTGTCTCTTAATTACTTGTGTTCTTAGTGTCTTTAGTTGTGGTTAATCCAGTTCACTGTTTGATTAAGTTTAGTTACTCTCCTCTTTGTGTTGTTGTGTTGTAAGTGACCCCTTCACCGGTCCTGCATTTGGTATCAGAGCATTCCAGGCTCTTGATA
>BJCM01192398.1:0-11144 GCA_018326385.1 Flaveria bidentis
AACCTTTAATGATTCAGAACATGTCTAACAACTGTAAGCCTATATAACATGTTCATATATGCGTGTACCAATACATAATATCAATAGATATAACATTAAACAATCAACAAACATTCATAGAAGAGTTTTTTTATTTCATAGATTCAACATTACATATGTGTTACAAGATGAAAGTCTATTACATTTAAGATCACTAGACTAGAACTAGGGACATGTGTACCAACAATGTGAACATAAAAGCATCTATTTTATAGTGTAGAACTTGAGCCAGAGTTATGGGAATATGTTGATTGATGACATTGACAAAGAGTATACTTTTTTAAGTTTGTTTTAAGCCTATAGAGTAAAGAGAAACATCAAAGGAGTCTCACAAGGTTTGTCGTGTTAGAGATAGATGGTTCGCCCATGAAGAAAACAACATCAGTATAAATGAGGTTTGAGACCAGCATTCCTTCTTTATGGAGATTCAACCCATGAAAGATACCATATCAACATCACTGGAGATAGTAACATGGAGGTATCCTATGACTATGATGAATAAAATAAGAAAGTGAATCGCCTTATTGCAATAGGCGAGAGACGTTAAACTCTAGGGTAGAAAAGCTATTGATTATGACTGAGGTTCTCCTTGATGTTAGACAACCACTAATCCATCTCCTCTAGAAAGTTGTAAAAGCGATAGTCCGACGAGTGTTGTTGACATGAGACTAATTTTTTGAATCAAAATCCCTTGTAAAGTTAATTTTCAGGAGAAAAGTTTCACCTTTTGTGCGTTTTAACCAAACAAGGATCTTGTTTATAACCATAGGCCACTCAAAGATGAACTTGTCTTATAAGAAGACGGACTAGGATAATTTCACCAAGAACCGGTTTAAGTCAAATTACAAGTACCTTTGCTTGTATTTTGTTAATAGATCCAATTAAGCTAATTGGTAGATAATCATCTATTTGCAAAAGATCACTCACCTTTGGAATTAGAGTAATGAGTGAGGAATTACAACAAATTGAAATATCACCTTTATGATATAAAGAGCCCATGAGGAGTTTTCGATCAACCACCCTTAGGTTCCATAAATGTTTGAAAAACAAGAAATTAAAACCTTCTTGCCCCAGGGCCTTTTCACTCCTGCAATCCTAGGCCACCGCTTTGATTCCCATGGTTAATATGGTTACTAGGGAATGGGCTTGATCAGGTTGTAGGGTTTTAAAACCTTGACTACTGAGCAGGGATAGGTTATGAATAGATTTTTCAAACCTGTTATAGTAGTTGGAATGCCTACAGCTTAATCTTTTACCAATTTGAGTTCCATAAGTTGTTTCTCGCAAGACCATTAATTATATTTTTTTGCAAAATTTTTGTTTACCAATCCATGCAAAACGCATAAGTTTTCATCCCCTTATATTGCTCATTTCACAAAAGCATTTTGTTTATGGCCTTTTGTGATTTTGTCTTGAATCTTAAGAAGTTCTTTTTTCCATAGTAACTTTTGCTCTATTTTCTAATTAGTTAGGGATCTATCTTATGTCGTTTTAATCAATTTAATCAATTACTCAAGAAAGCTTCAGAGTTCCTTCTTCTTCCTCTTTGATTCCCCTTAACCAACACCTTAATGCATTTTTAACTACTTTTAGTTTAACTAGGAGCCATCTATCCAAGTGAAGGCAAATCAAGGGCTTTGCGTTAGCCACCCAAATTGTTTCCTAAAATCCATTTTTATTAAACCATGACTTGAATAACTTAAAATGCATTGGTCCAAAGTTTGGGCTACTTATCTTAAGGATAACCAGGAAATGATTAGACCATTCATGAGGGAGAGTCGTGATTAAGGCTGACAGCCAATGATCCAAGATGTTACTACATACTAGTATTCCATAAGTTTTGCTTATGGACTCGTTATTTCTAGCCATGTAAGTAAAATACCTCCCCCATGTTTGATTCGATAAGTCCTACCATAGTGATAAATTCGTTTAGGTCAGAAGTTGTGATGTTATAAAAGTTAGAGTTTGCGTGCTAATAGGCAAACCCGACTGCATTGAAGTCCCCAAGAAACCTAGATGCCTTTATAATGAGAAATTCTCTTGCCATTGGGCTCTTTTGTGTGTTGAGGAGTGGGGACCATATATGTTTACGATAATGAATGGAGTTGGAATTCCTATAATAGAACATTTTATTAGTAGCAATTAATTTAATTTGATGGATTCAGATTGGCAAAATAACAAGGAGTCTTAGATTTAATGAATCCCCCGCGATCTACCATCAGCAACAAAAAATTTCAAAATCATATGGTGACGATTCAATAGTTTGTGAACAGGAAGTTTCAAAGGATCTTCCAATGGTGTTTCTTTAATAATGATGAATGTTAAATTGTTCTCCTTTCGTAGTCTTCTCACCCAGGAGTGCTTGTATTCACTCCTTATCCCTCTTATATTTAGAGTCAACATAGTCATTAGGATATACATGTAACACCATTTATATAATATGGTTCGCATAACCCTTTACCTCAAATTCAAGAATTTATCAAATATATATTATGTACATGATTTTGAAATCTGATGGGTTGGACACTGATTGGGATGAGGTCATCAATTGATCTATGCTTCTAGAGTGGTTGGCTTGACTCGCGGTTTTGATAAAGATACCATGGCCATCAATTCTCCCTCCACAAATTTTCCACCGCCTCTCATTATTTTCCCCTGAAATGCAAAAGAGTTAGCAATTGCTTGCTTGTCAGATTTATTCATTCTTCGAATGGTAGGAAGGGATATGTGGTATTCATAATATGATAAAGTGGGGTCATAATCGTATATGGGTTTGTCTAGATCAAGGATAATGAGCAATGATGATTACTATATATGTCATCTTATGGGTTAGGCTTTCCTAGGTTAGTTGGATAAGGTAATGGTTCATTATAAAAAAAACAATTGGTTGACCCAGGTTCATAGGTGATTCAGCACTAGCTGAAATGGCCTGGGAAGACCTATCCAAGGAAGAGATTTTAGATTGATGAATAATGAACTTGACATAATTATGAAGGACCCAGATGAGGATGATGGTTACCTGATTCAAGAGGACTAGCCGACTTCTCTACTATTTTCCTTCCCAAAGTACCTTCTAACATAACCGTCTCTTCTTCCATTTATTCTTTGAAGGTGTCAAGGACAATATTATTCCAAGGGTAATCATTTTCATTTCCTAAGGTACATGATTGTTGTTCTTGGAAGAACCTTTCTAATTCCCTAAGTTCGACGGTTTCTTCCTTGGGTTCTATCGATGGATTAGCGTTCCTCGGTGACTCCAACTGGATCATTTCCCATATCCATGCCTTTATATTCTACATACTCTAATGATCTTACTATGTCTTCATCTCCAGAATACCATAGATTAAAGGGTTATTATGTAACCTAAACTTTGTGATTGTTATTCCTTCATTATGTTGGATATTATGTGTTTGATAATCAATAATATCAACGTTGCTATCAAGGTACTATCAAAAAATTACACTTTGGACAACAACAAACAATAATGTGTAGTATTACATGAGATATGGTTCACGGACGATAATTTAATTATTGGTTTAGAGTTTATTAACTTAATAATATAAGGTTTTTAGGTTTTTTAGTTATATGTTTATTAATAAACCATGAGGTTATTAATAGAGTTAATTATGCAAATGGTCGGTGTGTTATATTCAAAATAACAAATTACAGTACTAAGGGTTTCAAGTAACAAGTTTGGGTATAGTGTTTTTTATTTTGTTAAGAATTTGAGTATTAACATTAATAGACGTTTGACTTTCTATTAAGTATGAATAAAATGACTAAAATATCCTTTGAATGACTAGTTTTGTAATTATATTTATTTTTTTATTCTAGGGACCATTTGTGTAAGAAACTATAAAACAAAAAGAAAACCAACTTTAACCCCACACCCACACAACCTCGTCTACCTCATGTTCGACCACCACCACAACCAATCCGTCCATTACCCCCTTCCTCCCTCCCCACCTCCACCACCGATAGCCACTGACTTGGTCGAACGAAGAGACAACCAAAAACCCAGTTTCAATGACACCACCTTTAATCATCACTCGTGGTACCAAACATACCACTGCTTCCTCCACTTCCGACGATAACACCTCTAATCACTTCATTGAGTACTAACCAAATATAAGCTAAACCAACATAATCCCTATCACAATCTTCTACTCAGATCTGTGGCAGCTTACCCAAATCAAGCATTACCTAATTAGGGATTCTTGATGTTAAAGCTTGTAGGCAGAGCTTTGAACCTAGGGATTAAACCAATGGCTTTGGTGTTCGTCGATGATGAAGGTGTGATGGCGATGATGGTGAGATGGTAGTGATGATGATGATGATGATGATGATGGTGTGATGGTGTTGATAATGTTATGATTATGATGATTATGAGATGGTGGTGTGGTGGCGAGGTTTGGTGGTGGTGGTTGGTGATCGGCGGTCAGTGGCGGCGATGGCATGGTCGGTGGTCGATGGTTGGTGGTTGGTGGTTGGTGGTTGGTGGGTAGTGGCTGTGAAGATGAAGATGGTGTTGAGGTTGATGTTCTTTACTTTAAAATCTGTAAAAATAAGGTGTCATGTATATTAAACTACATAAACAACCCTAATATAATGAATTACACAAACAGTCCCTTTAAGTTGCATTGGTAGTCCTTGTGTAGTAAAAAGACGAAAATGCTCTTAGATTTAATAGAAAATTTAATGTCTGTTATCGTTAATACATTAACTCATTATAAATTTAAAAGCACAACACCCAACCTATTACTTGAAACTCTTAGTACTCAAACCTTTATTTTGAATAAACCACACGGACCTAAAACATAAATTATGGGGTTTAAATTGTATAAATGGATTTATATAAATAACGGATTATGGAAACCCACCTCGCCATTGCCACCAACCCCCTATAGAACTTAACGGCCGCAACCCACAACCACCACCATAATCTGCATCGATGCCGCCTTGTTTAGCGGTCTTTGTCGCCGGATCATAAGTGTATTGTAATTGTTGTAAGTCACGTGTCGTAAACAAGGTTAAGTAGTGAGAGTGTTGTTGAATCCAAGATTTAAATTAACTATGGTGTAGATTAAATGAGTTTGTTAGTTGTCGTTTAAAAAACTAGTATTAATATATTTTAAATTTGTACTTTTATGTTACTTATAGTTATCGTTTATTATATGAAGCTATTATTTCTTTTCTTATGTTCTACGGTAATATAATGATTCTAGATTCTAGATTTAGTGATATCACGAAACCGTTAATACAAACATATATGATGTAATAATATGCTTAGAAAAACATTTTAAAAAAAAACAAAATCCAAGTCCAACTAAATGATAACATTTCCCAAAAGATTCCAGTCATTTGGAAACTACACAACTGATGATTCAATAGTCGTGGCCTTTAATAATATTCCCATTTATATTTTATGTGACCTTTTTCGTTTAAATTGGAATTCACATTTCCAAGAAAGACAATTGCCGTTGAATCAACTATTTATAATGACATATCAACTATAATTGTTTCCGACCAATGATATTTAACGCAATTGATTAAGGTGAATTACTCATAACATGTAAATATTAAAAGCTCATGGGTTCAAGTTTTACTTTGAACAAAAATGTTCAGAGTTGAATCAAGGGGTTTTCTTAGCAATAAGTTTCCTTCTAAGGGGTTTGGCTTGTTGAGAGTGCGGTCCTGATTGAGAAACGAATAGGTAGTTCTGGTTAAAATAACACATATTTTTTGAAACAGAGTCGTACATTTGTCATTATAAAAAAATAGAAAATTGTATTAGTTTCCTTTTAAGATTGTATAAACTTCTTTTCAACCATATAATAAATCGTTAAAAATTTGAAATACAATATTTAGATTAAGAATTTTAGATTAATCAATGACAACTATGCGTTTTCGAGACTACAAACTTCTGTTATCCTCATATGATTTTAAAATGTTACAATTTTTTTTCCATATACATCTTACAATTTTTACAACTTCTATTCGAACTTTATATTAAATTATCTATTATAGAATTAAAACCCTCACATTCAAGGGATTGAACTCCAATTAGCCATTTACACATTTGAATACCTAGTAATATTTCATTCGACATGATGTTATATATATAAGACACTCTTTGTTTTTCTATGTATGATCAACATGTATGCTAGATAGTTAAATTACCCTTTTGATATTTAAAATAACAAAGAATATATATATTATAACAATAATATCTATGGTTTTCTTTAGTTTCATATAACTATTTGTACTTTTAAAAAATATCCTTTATGTTTATCTATACTTATTAATAAAACAATAACTTTAGTTTCACATGATATTTTTTTAAGCCTTTATTTTTTTTTAGTTCCCTCTTAATATGTATCTGTTCTTAGTGTTAGTTTAGGTTTATTTGACTAAAAATTAACTTATCTACAAGAGATATTTGAGGAAACTTTGCAAATTTAACACTAAATTAAAGCACTTTTTTAAATTAAATCATACCCGATATTTTCTCTTTTTTCAAATAATTCATCAATAAAAGTTATACAATTCATTTATGATTTTCTTTATCTTTTACTTTTTAAACTTTTTTATTTTCTTTTTATGTGTACATTCATATTATTATTATGTTTGATAGGAGTTCGTTTGATATGTACAAATTATTTTGATTTATTTGGAAATAATATTAAAAATCATATTTTTATTCCATGGTTAACTTTGATACTTTTAGACAACAGAATATCTTTTAAATTTCAAAGAAGATTGTTGTTATTATCAGTGTTTTATGCAATAATAATAAAACAAGAGCCAATGATAATCGCTATCCAAAGTTGCTTTGTTTTTAAACATGAATAATAATCAGCTCTATGTTGTATTATCTCGAGTTAAATATAGATAGAGGTTAAAACTATTAATATTAGCTAATGATGGGAAAAATAACCAACAAAACAGCAAATGTTGTATACAAATAATTTTTTGGATGTTTATAAGTTTGAAATATTATTTTTCATTTTCAATTTAATTTGTTTATTAGTTAAAGTTCTTATTTATAAATTTATTTCATTCCAAATTATACACTATTTAGATGTATATATATTAATAGAGAAAACCTAATAATGTTAGATAAAGCTAATGTTAAAAATTATATATAAAAGTCGATATACAAAATATTATCAACAACATTATAACTTACACATCTTTTTAAACAACAATAATATTTTTTTGTTGAACTCGTCTGTCACACGAGACTTTATCCAAGTATATTATATATATATATATATATATATATATACATATATATACATATATATATATATATATACATACACATATATATATATATACTTTTTATGAGAACTCTAGAAACTAATCTCAACCACTAGTTTTCAATGGTAAAATTCTAATTTACAAAAACATATTTAAAAAATTTATAAATCAAAAAATAACATAAAAATAAAAAAATAAAAACGCAAAAATGTTTCCCTACTTTCCCTCTTTCATAAAAAAAAATAAAAAAAAATCCTATTTTTAACGAAATTCGTTTTACACATGTGTAATATCGGATTTACACATGGGTAAATCCAGTACTACACATGTATATAACAAGATTTACACATATATACATAAAGGATTGATGATTTTTTTAGAAAAGTATATCAATATGGTAGCCGTTGGAAAAATAAAAAAATATTAAATTTTATGGTGAATTTTTTTAATCTAAACTATTAATTATGTTATCAAATGTGTTCTAGTCATTTTGACGCATTTTAACTAAAGTGTAAAGCCTTTAAGTCTATTATAATTTCAACGGGTCAAAATGACCCAAACCCATTTTGATACACTAAACATATCGAACTTTTAGTCTATTATCTATGCTAGTAGACCCGTTTAAACTTAAACTAGGATGTTATAAAGTTATAAAGTTATCAAGTGTGTTTGGGTCAATTTGACCCATTTAAAATAAATTTTAGATAATTAAGTCTATTATAGTTTCAACCGGTCCAAATGACCGAAATCCATCTTGATACACTCAACACATCCATTTTTAGTCTATTAAAGTTCATATGTGCTATTTTGATGTTTTTAAACTCAAAGTAGAATGTTTTAAGTTTATGAAGTGTGTTCAGGTTATTTTGAAATATTTAAACTAAAACTTAGGTCATTTAAATCTATTATAGCTTCAAAAGGTCACAATGACCCCAATCCATTTTGATACGGGTTCACACATCCAAATTTTAGTCTATTAAAGTTCATATGTGCTATCTCATGTTATATGTTATCAAAAAGTAATGGTGTTTTCAAATAGTTAGATTGGGTTTGTTATTAGTAACCAAATAAAATTAGAATTAATGTTGGTCAAACTATTTATTGAGATTAATATTGGCCAATAATTAATAGTTTAGATTTAAAAAATCCAATTTTCCTTTAAATTGTTGATAATGTGTCGCACAATACAACAATATATAAAACTAGCTTTATTAAACTCGTGCATTACACGGGTTAAATAAATAATTCAATTAAATATATAAAATAAATTTTAAGATAAGATATGACTGAAATATTTCTTATCATAAAAGATTGAAAATATTTGTTTCAAAACAAACATTTTAAGAAAATGCCATTTTTAAAAAACTTTCTTATTATTACTTCTAATTTTAATTATATTTTATTTATAAGAAATGTACATTTAAAAAATAGAAATTTTAAATACTTTGTATTTTTTTAAAAAGTTTGATGTTTTAAAAAAATTGTTTTTTATAAATTTTTATCTCTAGAAATAACATTAATAAAAAGATTTTTTTTTCTTCATTTCTTAAAAACAGTTTTAATCTAAAAAAAGTTAAATAGTTTTATTAGTAGTTAATGTAATTATTTAATATGAGAAAAAAGAAATAATTTTTTTTAATAATTAGGAATGTGATGCTATTATATCTCTTTACATTCTTCAATTATAGTAACAAGATTTAAACAACAATAAACATCTTATTACTTTAGTCTTAGAAGTTCTCAAAATAAAATACATTATCTTTATTTATAAAGACTAACTGTAATATTAAAATAAACTATCCGTTAGAGGCTAAGGGGATTTAAATTCTTCCACGAAAGGATCTGGACAAACATATTCTACCAGAAATTGATGATGAATTGAAAACTAAAAGAATTCATCAGAATAAACAATTCATTACATGCATGTCCTCATCCTCTAGGGTAAGCTTAACTTGCTTTCCACGATTCTTCGTGGTGCTTCGGGAAACTTCTCCATACTACTCGATCCTTCTAGATGCATGAACGTTTTCCATCGTTGTTTTTTATATGATAGCTATAACATTGGTAACAATTGAATAAAGTTTCGGCAATGGTAAATATCGATCCTCAGATGCGAATGAAACATCCTATTTAAGATAAGTCTACATCATTGGGAAATTACACATGTTCTTTGATGGTATATGCACACATACGTGCAAGAGCAATTGAAATGCCTTTGTGCAAAAAATTACTTATAACCCAAATGTATTGTACTTGTTTCCCAACCCAAAAGTTTTACCATACTTAATGATTGGGTAGAAATGTACCCCCTACTTATGGAGATAAACATTACAATTATGATCCTTTAGTTAATTTGAACCAAATAGCTCTTAACAACTGCTTTGAAGCTAACTGTCAAAAACTACAAAACACTAACAAAAATACACCACATACTTCTATGTTATCAAATATAGTATGGTTTATATTATGTTTTAATCCTGACAGATGTAGTCAAATGGACCATACATATGGCAAAGTGTATTCTTATTGCTTAAAACTTCTTACCGGAAATAAGTCATGAAGTCTAAAGAAGAAAATTACACCCTAAAAGTGACCATAATCCATTTAGCCCCCTTACTCTTTTGAATCGTTATTTACAACCCTTTTTCTGATGTTTTAAGAAGTGTAAGTACACACATAAAAACCACATCAACAAAGAAACACATTAAGAAAATATCAAGTTCTACCACAAATGAACTCGAGGAAGAGATTAAATGTTAAGAATACTTTATCAGAGTACACAAACAAATAATGTAAATAGATACAATAAAAGATAGCAGGAATTCTACAAATCAGAAGGAAAGAAACAAGAAGAAGATGAGTAGAATCGAGTTTGTGTTTAACACAATTCCCTTAAATAGATTCATCGTCTATTTCTAGGGTATACCGGTTCAAAGCAGCGTACTGCCAGAGTTTGCACTTGCCGAAAAGATCATCGTAAGTTTATGAAGTTGTTGAGATTGTGCGATGAGTATGTTCGGTGTGTTTTTCACATCTGTATTGTGTTTCTATATAAACACATAAATAATAGAACTGTAACCGACTATAATATGAGACAACGGCGCTGGGTGGAGTTACTTAGTGACTATGATTGCGAAATCCGATATCACCCGGGAAAAGCTAATGTAGTGGCTGATGCTTTAAGCCGTAAAGAACGTGCGAAACCACTACGTGCTCGAGCGTTGGGTTTGACTATTCAGACCAATCTAAAGGCTCAAATCCAAATGGCACAAAGTGAGGCGCTGAAAGAAGAAAACCTTGCTGGAGAAGAATTCTGAGGGTTAGATAAACAAATGACTAGTAAAGATGATGACATACGGTACTTCATGGATCGTATATGGGTTCCCAGATGGGGAGGCGTACGTACCCTAGTTTTGGATGAGTCACATAAGACCCGGTATTCTATTCATCCGGGTGCCGACAAGATGTATCACGATCTTAAAGATCTATACGGGTGGCCAGGCATGAAGAAAGACATTGCCACCTACGTAAGCAAATGCTTGACCAGCTCAAAAGTTAAAGCCGAACATCAGAAACCATCGGGATTGCTACAACAACCTGAAATTCCCGAGTGGAAATGGGAGAACATAGCTATGGATTTCATTACCAAACTCCCTAGAACGAGCAGTGGTCACGATTCGATATGGGTCGTAGTGGATCGAATGACGAAGTCAGCTCATTTCTTGCCTATTCGAGAAGACTACAAAATGGATAAGCTGGCAAGACTGTACATCAAAGAGGTCGTGACACGGCACGGAGTGCCGGTGTCAATCATATCCGACCGAGACAGTCGATTTACTTCG
>BJCM01192413.1:0-11211 GCA_018326385.1 Flaveria bidentis
GACAACTAGGAGATGCTACTAAAGAACGACTTTGTCATCTACTGCAACATAACTTAGATGTTTCCGCATGGCAACCAATTGACATATAAGGTGTTACCCGTAACACGGTAGAGCACAAGCTGAACACACGTTCATCAAAAGAGCCAGTTTCCCAAAAGCGTCGACACATGGGCCTAGAACGAAGTCGAGCCGTGGTTGAAGAAGTCAAGAAGCTGCTGGAGGCGGATATTATCAGGGAGGTACGATATCAAACCTGGGTGGCTAACCCGGTAATGGTAAAGAAGAGCAACGGCACATGGAGAATGTGCATCGACTTCAAGGATCTTAACAACGTCTGCCCTAAGGATTGCTATCCATTCCAGAATATTGATTTGAAGGTGGATTCCTTGGCAAGCTTTCCCCTGAAGGGTTTCCTGGATGCATACAAAGGATATCACCAGGTGCAAATGGCGCCCGAGGATGAAGATAAGATGGCTTTTTACACGAATATTGGCATCTTTTGCTTCACCAAGATGCCATTTGGTTTGAAAAATGCAGGGGCAACATACCAACGATTAATGGATAAAGCTTTTCTGTAATAGACAGGAAGAAACAGTGAAATTTATATGGATGATGTGGTGATAAAAAGTCGCGATGAAGAAGCCTTGCTCGTAGATATCGCCGAGACTTTCCAAACTTTGAAGACAATCAATATGAAGTTAAACCCCAAGAAATGCTCATTTTGAGTAGAAGAAAGGAGGTTTCTGGGGGTGATCGTGACAAAGAAAGGGTTAGAGGCTAACCCCGAGAAGGTGGCAGCTATACTCAATATGTCATCACCTAAATCCATCAAAGAAGTGAAAACACTTAATGGGCGATTGGTAGCCCTAAAAAAGATCCTGTCGAAGCATGCTAAGTGTGCTTTGCCTTTCATGACTACTTTGCGTAACTGTTTGAGCAAGAAGGGTTTTGTATGGACAAAGGAAGCAGAAGCAACATTTCATCAAATGAAAGTATACTTAAGCAACCTGCCCAGGCTAGTAGCTCCTTTCCCCAAAGAACGACTGGTGATGTACTTGTCTGCAAGAGAAGAGGTCGTAAGCGCGGTACTGATGACAAACAAAGAAGGATAAAAGACCTCGATCTATTTCATCAGTCGAGCTCTCAAAGACCAAGAAACCAGGTATTCACCTATGGAAAAACTAACTCTTTCTTTAGTGTATGCTTCCAGGAGATTGCGAAGGTACTTTCAGACCCATGTGATTGAGGTCTGGACTAGCCAACCTATACAAAAAATACTGAGAAGGCCAAAGATATCAGGGAGGTTAGCAAAATGGGCTATCGAGTTGGGGTCTTTGAGATAGAATACAAGCCAAGGCTTGCCATCAGGGGGTAGGTCGTAGCTGATTTCTTGACAAAAATGCCACAGGAGAAAGAAGGTCAAAATGCCAATGAAAAATCCATAAGTCAATTGACCAGGAATGGTGCTTGGATACTGATGGCGCATCAAACGATGAAGGATCAGGTGCCGGAATGATACTAGTGGGACCTGAGCAGGAGGAAATAACTTACGCTTTATGGTTAGACTTCAAGAGCTCCAACAACGAAGCGGAGTATAAGGCACTGCTGGTCGGCTTAAGGTTGTCCAGGCAGATGGGAATCCAGACACTTCACGCTCATGTAGACTCATTACCGGTAGCAAACCAGATCAACGGGTCCTATGATGCTAAAGAAAAAACAATGAAGCTTTACTTGGATAAAGCAAAGAGCATATCAGCAGTTTTAAAAAGTGTTGCATCTCCCACATCCTGTGAAGCAAGAACAAGAAAGCGGATGCACTCAGCAAACTGGCCTCCGTCGCCTTTGGGCAGTTGGCAAAGGAAGTCAAAGTAGAGGTATTACGGGTGCCGTCGATCAAAGAAAATGATGTAGCCTCCATAGAAGGTGTGGTAGAGGAATGTTGGATGAGCCCAATTGTCAGGTTTCTAAATAATGGGGACCTACCGGAAGAAAAAGGGGAAGCACGCGTAGTACAAGCAAAATCCTTGCATTATGAATTACAGCAAGGGGTCCTATACCGAAAGTCATATATGGGACCACTGCTACGTTGTCTCACTCCAGATGAGGCCAACTATGTTACAAGGGAGATACACGAGGGTATATGCGGAATCAATGCAGGACCAAGGATGGTGGTAGCTAAGGCAATGGGAGCAGGATACTACTGGCCAGGTATGCATAGGAGTTTTGTGGCCGAGATCCAAAGATGTGAAAGTTGTCAGAAGCATTCCCCTATGTGTCACCGTTCGAAAAATGATATGATACCTGTGAGTGTTGCTTGGCCTTTTCAAAAATAGGCAATGGACATCGTTGGTCCATTTCCAGAAGCAACTAGAAGAGTTAAGTTTCTGTTGGTAGCAGTCGACTACTTCACAAAATGGGTAGAAGCCAAAGCACTCGTGACAATTACAGGGTAGTAGGTTAAGAAATTTGTTTGGGAAAATATCATATGTCGTTTTCGCCTTCCGTTGTTCATTGTAGCAGATAATGGCAAGCAATTTGTTGAAAATCCTTTCAAGACATGGTGCGAAGATTTGAAAATCCAACATATTTTAACTTCGGTAGCCCATCCCCAAGGCGAGAGCCAGGTTGAAAGAGTGAACAGGAGTATTATAGAAGGAATCAAGATACGTCTAGGCTTAGAAGGCAAGAGTTGGCTCGAAGAATTACCAAGCGTCCTCTGGGCCCATAGAACCATGCCAAAGAACAGTCATGGAGAAACCCTGTTCAGTTTGACCTATGGATCAGAGGCCATGATACCTGCTGAGGTTAAAATGCCATCAGCTCGTGTCTTACAAGTCTCGCGAACCAACAACGAAGAAGAACTTTGTCTAAATCTGGTCCTACTTGAAGAACGAAGGATGATAGCAGCTATTCGAGAGGCAAGACACAAGAAGGAGGTAGAAAGGTATTACAATTCAAGGATGAAGAAACAATCTTTCAAGCCGGGAGACTACGTATTATGAAGCAATGAAGCAAGTCGGGTGGAAAGCCAAGGAAAGCTTGGACCCCATTGGGAAGGTCCATATCAGGTGATTAAAGCAGGGATGAATGGAGCTTACAAAATAGGGAAGTTAGAGGGGACGCCCATTCCACGAACTTGGAATGGAGCTCAGCTCCGGCGATGCTACATGTAATGGGCAGTAAAATCTTAACGGTGTAACTCGTTTTTCATTAAGAAGGTGCATGCGAGCACCAATAGTTACACCAGATTAATAAATCTTTTTATATAACCAGTGTCGTAACAAGTCATGAAACCACAATGACGTGTGAGTAAAGAAAGCGAAGCGAGATACCATTGCCATTATTCAAGAGACATTTGTGAATAGTACAATAAATAACCAAACAATCTAATGTTTGTCAAGCTAAGTTAAACGAAACCACAAGCAATCATGACAAGAGCAAACAAATAAGCAAGTATGGGCTATTCCCGAGGTTTGATAGTAGAACTCGTTGTTCGTAACCAGATCTCAAAGAAAACCAAATACGTCGCTCCAAACAAATGATTGTACTTTGGCAGACAATTAGAGCCACTCAACAATGTGCATTTCCATTTGGCTAAAAACCCAAGTGAGAAAAACAGCTAACTCGAAATCAAACGAGTGAGAAGGGTGCCAATACGTCGAGTATAAGGAAAAATGACATCTTTTATAGGATAAATAACAATGATAACCAGAAAATACATTGATGCATAGGGCCACGGCCAAAGTTAAAGTCGCAGCCTAAGTCCTATTCGTGGTCGAGAAGCAACTCACGGCCAAAAAACGCGGCCAACAACTACAAGATGAGCCGCGGCCGAGAAGCAATTTGCGGCCCAAAGCCGCGGTTTGGTTCACTTCCGGTCAAGGTTTCGTTTATAACAGCTAAAGGTGAGTCAGAGCAACAACTACGACGCGAATCGTGGCCAACATTGGTTTCCAAAAGAAAGTCAAGAACACGCAAAAAACCAAGTTTCAATAAAGAAAGTCGAACAAACCCAATAACCAACCACAGTTTACAAACATACATATAGAGTGCCAAAAGTCTAATACCATTACAAAAAGAAACAACATAGAGTCAAGTACATGTTTAGAAACATTACACAAACACAAAAGGAGAAAAGACACCCAAAAATGAACTAGCTAAACTTGAGCAGGGTCTTCAGCTTAAGGGGTAAGGAACGACTTGATCTCCTCAATGGTCGAGTCGCACATAGCCGCAATAGTCTCAGCCACGGGAAAAGTAGCTTTATCAAATGAGTCAGATTCAGCTCGTAGTTTCTTCAATGCATTTTTATCAAAATTCTTGGATGCCTTGGGTTTCTTGCCCTCTGCAGCGAGGCGAGCTCCATCCAGTAGACCCGCATTATACCCCACTTTGTCAGACAGGTTGTTGATTCAGGTTAAGATATCAAGGAACTCATCACTATCGCGAATCTTGTTAAAGTCCAAACTCACACCATCTGACATGATCCACCTCCTCTCAGACGAGAGACGTTTAACCGGCTCTTACAGACCAATAATACGGTTTTCAAAACCTGTCTTGCTATCTTTCAATTCAGAGTTATGGCATTTCATGGCAGCGTGCTGAATACAAAGCTCCTCACGAACACCGTCAAGTTCATGGGCAAGTTGCCCTTTCACAGCCTCAGATGTGTCACAACGAGATTTTTGAGACGCATTCTCAGCCTCCAATTTAGACACCTGCTTCTTAAGATCATGGATCTCATTAACACCATCAACCCAACGACCATGAATCTCAACAAAAGAAAACAAACTATTCACCACGGCCAAACAACCGGCGTTCAACAATTCTCTGTTTTTCAAACCTTCCCCGTGATAAAATTCAGCAGGAGTACGAGATGCAAACATAAATTCTCTACATGACTCCGGAGTCTCGAAGGTGGTTCCATTAGTCAAATCCTAATCAGGAACAAATTTCTCTTCCATGTTCAGGTCAGTGTCTTTAGAAGAAGCAACCATCTTTCCTTTACTGGAACCACCAACAGACGAGCCATCAGAAGATAGGGGCACAGAACTAGTACTGCCCGACTCTGAGCCAGAAGACACCCAGCCGCGGCTGAGGGCCCTGCCCCGCGAGCCGCGGCAGATGCAATGGGGGGAGAGAATCGCGGTTTGAGCCCCGGACCACCCAACCCTTTCTGGCGATTCATTTTGGGTCGGCTCACAGGGGTCGTAGTTTCGTCATTACTTTTTCGTTTTCGAGTGGGTGGTGGCATAGATTCACCCGGTTGAACGACAAAGCCAGCTGTTGTCTCCAAGATAGGAGTGGCACCCTCAGGCAAAACCTCAACCTATGTAGAAACATCTACCTTAGCAGAAAGCTTCATGAGCTCGAATAGCCCCATACCTATAAAAGCACAACATTCAAACAATAATTAGGCACATGGACATGTACGTTGAGGCATAAAGGGGGAAGCAACTTACGTTTCCCTTGATAAGTCATGAATGGAACCATGTTAAGGTCGGTCCAGTTACGATTAACACTGGCCATCACGAGGAAATGCTCAGAATAGCTACGTAGAGGAGTTGGATCGACTTTCAAGAGGTCATAGGCAGACATGTCAAACGTGTCAGGCTCGGGAAAAGGGTCTTGAATGCACTTACTACTTTCCAACCAGTGCATCTCAAAAGGAACTATACTAGCCGAAATAAAGAAAAAATGGTTTTTCCAATGTTTCAGGCTGGTTATGGTTCGTAACACTAGAGGAGGTTTAGGAGATTTTCTTTTCTCAAAGGTTAGCCAATCGCCTACCCTAGTCAACTTGTAAAACACCCTAAAAAGGTTTGCTTCAGGTTCTAAGCTAAGGGCGCGGCACGATATCTCAAAAAGATATACCTTGACTAATCCTAAGGGAACAAATTAAGACAAATGTATATCACAATGCCTAAAAGTGAACACAAGAAATGACTAATTGGGATCCGAAAATTACAAAAACTAAAGAAAGAAGTATAAAGGGCTATCATCCCAGCCGGAGCGTCCCTCACGGTCGACGAACAAGGAGGGACAAGAGGACTAAGATCGGGGGAGATACCGTAGCGAAGCACGAAATTATTTAAGAAATCTTGAGAAATAACAGATGTTTGAAGACCCATATCATTCCTACAATCCATTACAAATGAAAAAGAGTTCGAAGAACTTACTAGAAAGATTCGTGTTCTTGGGTAAGAGATATGAGAGAAACTTTAACAATGGAAAAATGAAAACAAGAGAAAGAAGAAGAGTGGGGTGGAGAAAGAGATTATTAAGGATTTATAGGAGAAAGCCCTAGGAAATCGGCACACAAAAGGTGGCTATGGGGGCCATAAATCGAGGGAGAAAAGCTCGAAGGCCGAGGGACTGTGCGACGGCCGCGACTCGAGGAAAAAATTCCCGAAGGCCGAGGAAATGTGTGGCGGTTGGCCGCGACTCGAGGAAAACAACCCGAAGGCCAAGAAGCTATGTGGCGGCTAGGGGGCCGCGACCCGAGAAGAAGAAAGGATTTATAGGGTAGGCAATGATGGAGCCTAGAATCGGGGCTCGAGGCACGATTGAAAGGTATCAAAAATCTTTGTCACATCAATTGAAAAGACGTCAGGAAGGTACAACCGTCAAAACAATTATTATTATTCCAATGGCATTCTTTACACCATGACATTGGACTGGGGGGACATGAAGGGGTATCACCCCCAAAACTAAAGCAAGGAAGTACTCTCGGTATGGATTACGATTGAGACGTGGCCCGCCGAACCACATTAAAGCTAGACCGTGGCTCACCCAAACTGCATTAGGCCCATGCCGCAGCCCACCAGAACTACGTCGGAACCATGCCGCGGCTCACCCTCATGAAGCATACCACATCTGCAAAGAGCATGACAACAGGGGCCCAAAGTCACGGCTGTGGCGGCAAGCCTAATGCCATGGCTGGGCATATTAAAACCAAAATGGATGCTCAAATTCCTAAAGCCCCCATGTTCAACACTTATGAAAACTTTCACGTAAACTTGGTAACCAAAGAAACCATTCATTGGTTACAAGGGAATAAGAAAGAATCACAAAATGACAAAACGTATAAAGCCAAAACATTTGCAAAATGTCAGAGCAGCCCCTAAATACCCAAGTCAACTACAAAGACAAACTACATTAATAACATTCAGAAACCCTTTGCACTAGAAAGGTATAAGACCCCTGGCTAGGGAATTTCAGTCTCATATCATTGACCACAGGCATCCAAGAATAGAATCATGTCATATCTTGTTCCTATACACCAACATTATAAATACTTCTTCCATACTGAAGGAAGAACATATTCTCAGAATACCCTCACTACAAACTATCCACTTATTAATCTTCCCTTTCAAAGTTCTCTCAATACAAATACTTATTCTCATGCCGGAGTGTGGTCTCGGGGAGAAAACCCTTTCTGCCCGAGGCGAGGCTCACGGTGTTGTCTTTGTCTCGCATATACCTGTCCCAGCCGTGGTCAAGCCCAGCTGAAGTCCAGATCAAGCCCCAGCCTGATCCTCGACATTCTGCATAGTCGAAGCCAAGTTCTAGCATGATCCCCGGTAGCAACCCCATTCTCGCACTGCTCCCAAGTCTTGATCCCTTCATTAGGATTTGTGTAGCAACAGTGAACATGAATGACTAAATATGAACTTCAGTATTAGAGAATGACATGCATTTACTATGAATGACCCTAAATGAGTATTGACGCCCCTATTTGGTTATTTATAACCTTATTCGACCATCATTCACCCTAAAACAACCACCACTTCTTTGAACTTAAATTGATCTTAATTATTGGTCATGGAAAAGCTGGTATGATGTTTCTTATTTATTTGATATTCTTTTAGGATTTATTGCAGATGTAAGTTTCTTTTTGTTAACACACACATAAATTTTCAATTTGATTATCTATTTTTAATCATGATTGACCCGTGTTGAATTTTGTTCAAAGTTGTGAGTTACTCAACAACTGAATGTCCACTTCGAATTCAAAATTTTACTTCTGTCAATTGTTTCTTTTATTATTTTTTATTTTATTATTTTATTATGTTTGGTTATTAACCTTAAAGGGTTGGTAGGTATGAAAAAAGACATAAATACTAAAAAATCAACTCTTCATTATTGCTATGTACCTAATAAAAGTTATAAAGTTATTAGCTTACTCAATATTCACCCACCCCTGCCACAAGGGTTAAAATCCTTGGTAGTTTTCTTTATTCACTTTGATTGTATATGTTAGTGTCTAATATACTAGTAAAAAATTTTGCGTGTTGCGACGATATGATTATTGCGCGATTTTTTAGGAATTTGATTTTAGTCAGTATCGTCTTAGTACGTTATGATGTTAATTAAAAAATATTGAAAAAATTTAATGAAAGAAAATAATTACGTATATTACAAAAGTCTTTAAGATAATTATATTATTCCAACAAGATTAGCGAAAGTTTAGATAGTATTTGTGGTCAGAAATAACTTATTACCTATATTTTAGGGGAGGTTACGTATTATGAATGTAGGTTAGAGCTTTATTTTCACCAGAGGAAGCTTTTTGGTGGTGATTTGCATAGACTGGAGAAAGTTAATGGAGAATTTGTGTAACACCCGGATATTTTAAAGATGAAAAATGAAAAATAAAAGTGAGGAAAAGAAAGAAATACAATTAAACCCAAGTTAAGGGGTCAAAAGTATGCAAAGTACAAAAGTTATTATTATTTTGTACAAAAGTAGCATGGACGTCCATGCCATGCCACTTTTCACTTTTCTGTCGATTGTAGAGAGAGAAAGAAGTAGAGAAAGCTCTCGGGTTTGAAGAAAGAAGAAGAAGAAACCGAATTCAAGGTAAGAATTATTGGTTTTGAGGTGTTCTTATTGGGTTTGGACCTTGGGTTGTGCTTTTGTGTGTTTGTTTGTGTTCGGGTGTATATTTTGGTGGGTTTCTAGGTGGTTGAACTCGATTGCAAAGGGGTTTGAAAAAGTCATACTCAATAGTTGTCAAAGGTGAGTTCTAGAACCTCCTTTTTACATGTTTTAACTAATTTTAGGGCTGGAAATGCATGTATGTATGTGTTTATGGAAGTGGGTTTTATACCCGTATGTATGTGTATGTGTGAATGTGGGTGGGTTATGAATTGGGTGCATTATGATGATACGATTGTGTTATGTGCATGTTATGATGCTTAGATTGTTAGAACTAAGCTTAGAATACGTTGGAATGATGATTTAGGACTAATTATGATGTTGGTTAGTTAAAGTAGTTACCCATGCGCCTGAAATGACCCATGCGCCCAACCGTTAAAATTTACTAAGTGTTGTCCCATGCGACCAAAACCCATGCGCCCCAATAGTTCCCATGCATCTAGAATAGGCTGAAATTGACTAAGTGTTCCATACGCCCAAAACTATCTGCGCCTAGCCACTCATGCGTCTGCATAGTGCCCATGCGCCTAGAAATGCCTAAAATAACTAAGTGTTGGGTCATGCGCCCAAATAGTGTCCATGCGCCCAGAATTTCCCCATGCGCCTAAGTATTCCCATGCGCCTAAAAGGCCAAGCGCCTGCATAGTGCCCATGCGCCTAGGACGTTGTTTATTTTCTGAAATTTGGGGAAAATATGAAGTATTAGGCTTTGACTTGGGATGTTTCTGGGGGTGATGTAAGTTGACTTTATGATGTGTGGTGATGTTATGCTTATGTATGATATGTTTCCTTATGTTCCTTATTACGTATTATGACGTAACTTTACGTGGTGTGATTATGTTAATGAACGTAAAGTATTATCTTAACGAAGCGAAAGATTTAAGATAATGAAAGTGGAACATAACGAATGAACGAATGAAAAGTCTGACAAGTAAATGTAAGAAGGTTCACAACTCATTGAGAGTTGTTAGCTCAACTGTATGTTTACAGCGTACGATCTTGGCTAACCCTTTAGGGTTCACACATAAGGGGAGTTAGTCTATGTGACTACTCCATACGTGTGATATGTGCGATATGTGTGATATGGGATTCTTGTCGCTTAACGCTAGATGATATGGTTTGTGCCCCAGAGGGAGGTTAAGCATACGACAGCATCTAGATTGAAGTAAAGATAATAAATGTACGAAACGTGCGATAAGTACGATAAGTACGAAATGTGCAATAAGTACGATAAGTACGAAATGTGCGATATGTACGAAACAAACGATGACATAAGATAATAATTATTAACTTGATGTATGTACGATATATGATCATGTGCGATAATTAAGAATATGTTTTAACAAGTGGAAGGTAATATAATGCTTTTATAAAACTAGAACTCACTCAGCAACACTAATTTTTATGTGTTTCCAGTTGGCAGGTCATGGTTGTTGAGGGTAGTATGGTGTTAGCTACTTGGTACTTTTGGATGGCATCCATTTTATGTTGCGATGATGTTTTTGCATTGTAATGCGAACAAATGATATTTCGTAATTATTAACAATGTTGTATTATTTTGCAAAAGCAATTATTTATATATGAAATAGTTTAAGTTATTCCGCTGCCATGTTTTAGTATCGTAAATGTATATTATTGTTTTATGTCTTGATACATGTGTACCTTGATTCTAATCTTAATGTAATATGTCTTTATTGTCTTACACTTATGTAATAGTTGGGTACTTAATGAAATGAAAATGTTTGTTTGTGTTTATAATGTTTAATATTTCATTAATGAGTTGTTTATCGCATATTGACTTGATTATATAGGTTTGTGGTTGTTTGAATTAATATAAATAATGTTATGACAATTAATACATTCAAACTTAATTACGTGAAGTTATCATGCGAATGGTCCATGCTAATGGACCATACGCATGAACAACTTCATACGAATGACTCAGTCGCACGACTGAACCAGGAGACTAAATCAGTCGTATGACTATAGCATGAGATTGGCTCAGTCGCATGACTGAATACTCAGTCGTGCGAATGGATCAACCGCATGGCTCAATCGCACGAATGAACCATGCTGATGGTTCAGTCACCCGAATGAGCAACCCTAACCTATAAATACCACCTAATTCATGGAAAAACGTAAGGCATTCAATCCACTTTGACTCCAGACGTACCCTAGCCGTCCAGAGACCTCTAAGATCATACTCCAAGTTCATAGATCGCAGTAGATCGATTCCTAATCGATTCTTAACATTAGATTCAATACATAATT
>BJCM01192415.1:0-12215 GCA_018326385.1 Flaveria bidentis
AAAAGCCTTATCAAAGCCTACCTATGCCAGAACCTAAAGAAGAGAAGACTAGTGAGGAACCAAAGAAGGCACTGGTTGTAAACATCAAAGATGGTTATGATTGGAGTGCATATGCAGAACAGTTTACTGGTGATCTCACTTCTAGTCTGGCTCTAGTTGCTGAACTTAATGATGAAGACTGGTCTAAAGATAAGGATCCTAAGAAAGATGATGAATCAGATCCTGAGGAAGATTATGACTGGAGTGACAAATCAGATGTTTCTTCATAAATTTCAACGTTTATCTTTTTGAAGTTCTTTTGGTCTTGATATTTTTTAAGTTTAGCTTTGTTTTCTGGTGAATGATCATGAGTATTAAAATTTTCAGGTAAGGTATTTGAGATTGATTCAGGCATAGGTTCATGTGTAAATCCTAATCCTGTTTTAGCTTTATCCTTTCTTCCATTCACCAGTTGCTCATCAATTTTCTTTGAGCTTTTAACTTTGGCCAAATTAATTTGTGTTGCTGCATGTGCCAATTTTTCTTGTTCAAGTGTTTTGGTCATTTCTTCAAGTTGTTTCTTAACAAGTTCAACTTCTTTAATTGTTTTGTTCCAAGATGCTTGAAGAGATATGATTTTGTCATCAGCAATCTTATGATTTGTTTTTAGCTTGTTGTGCTTTAATTCCTTTTGTTTGAGTTTATCATATATTTTGAAAGACTATGTTCTATAATGTTCAACCTGTTCAAAACATGCTTTAGTGCACATTTTCTCTCTTACTTCCACTAGTGTTTCTGGATATGAGTTATAAGATTCAGTGTCAGAAGATGAGTTAACTTACTTTGGTTGATCTGATTGAGCCATTAGAGCAACTTCTTCAGTGCTTCCTTTCTGGATCTGATTTGTCTTCAATAACTAAATCAGCAACAAAAATCTTCCAATGAAGTAGATGAGAAGTGTTCCTCTACTGAAGAAAGACACAAATCTACTATGGAGAAAGAAAAGAAAAGGCCTTCAGCTGATCATCAATGTAAGAAGAACCTTTCTTTAGTACCGGATCTATGGAAGAAGAAAACCACTTCAGTAGAAGTTAATACTGATTCAGTAGATGATCTACACAAGAGGAATTCCGCAACAAACAAACAAAAGCTGCTCCAATTGGAAAAGAAAGAATCAACTTCAAAGTTGAAAAAGGATGCAAAGCATCAGAAGTTAGTAAATCAGAAGAAATTAAATGATTCTAACAAAGAATCAGATGAGATGTATTGCAAATAGTGTGACATGAAATACCATAATACTGAGGATTGTTACTTCCCCAGTTATTGTTCTACTTGTAATATGAACAATCACATGATATCTGACTGCTACTTCAACAAACACTATGCTATCTGCAACAAAAATAACTATTCAACTCACGAATTTTATTTTAACAAAAAGAACAAGACAAAAGGCACAAAGAAGAAACAATTAGATAAATCTGAATCAGACACACAATCTACTGATTGTGAAAAATGTTCAATACTGAAGAAGTCTGAACAAAAACAAAAGGAAAAATTAAAGAAAAAGTGTTAGGACCGTGTACGTACGGAGTACTAATTGATTCTGCGTTTGAACCAGATCAAATAGTGCATAATCCTATTTGATGGGTCATCCAATCAGTGAGAACGATAACCGGATCGATATAAGATTGAACTAAACATTAAGAACGATTAGGATCGATCAGGAACAAACTAGGAATCCAATCAAATCATATATCATATTTCATTACTTCATCAAATTACATATATGTAAGACATGAAAGACTTCTACATTTAAGCACATAAACTAGGAACACATGTATCTACAAACTCCCCCTTGGACCTAGTTTACTCTATTGTCTAACGTTCTTCACATGTTCTTGGAACATCTTGTACTTCTCTTCTCTTGTGACTCCTGCATGTATCTCGAATACAAAGTAGAGCCGTATGACGTGTTGGAATTGAAGAGTTTGTACAATGTCTTGCGTGTCATAGAATAATGACCACTTGTATAAAGTATAGACATCTTCAGCAGACAAGTTAGTAAGCCACATTGGGTCAAATACCCTAATAGTAGTTGTCTTCCCATCTCTGTTCAAAACTAGAGCTAATAAGCATCAACTTCTTGTACATAAAATGACATAACCTCGTTAGCTTCTTGAGAATCTTCATCTTGCATAACATTATTCCCATCTCTATCCAAAACATCATCTTCTTCCTCTCCATCAAGTAGGAGAAGATCATGTGAGAGCACTTGAACGGGTGGTTTAACAAAAGTGCAATGTATGCATTCTGGATTTGGTCGGACATCTCACCAAATCCTCCACGCTTGGAGGCTATGCACTTTAACATAACATGAGCCAAGTACTTGAACTGGGGGCACATGTTGCTCTAGTTCAGTATGCCGACGTTGATGTCTCCGACATACTTGATCCTTAGAAAAACATCTACATGTGCACATATGTTATGTTTGGTGCTCATCGTCCATCTTTCAGCCATATTACTGCAACACAAGAATTATATACATTAGATTGGTTGCTCAACTTAACAGGTGAATTTTGAATGATTTTGGTATACTGATTCAATTGTGCGACTGAACCATATGACTGAGTTTAGTGGTACGATTAAGTTTAGTCGTACGATTGAGCCTGCGTCTGAGCTTAGTCGTATAATAAGCCATGCAGTTGAGTCAGTCATGCGACTGAACCCACACACATGATTTACTAGTGCGATTGAGTCTTGTGTCTGGCTCAGTTTTGACAACTGAAGTTCATCAGTGTGTCCATTCGTATATCTCAGTGTTGAACACCATAGATTTGAATCTTTGTCAACACATGACATTACACTTCGTGTTTAGATTCATTTGGACCGCAGAGACTCGAAATAGAACTTAGTTTCATTTAAATCAACATTTGTGTCCATTTAAGTGGTCTATTCTTAAGAGTAGTGTCGGTTCTAGGTTTCAGCATTTTTGGCCCTTAAAGGTGAGATTAAGACATTCATTTTGGCCGATTTTAGTTGCAAAGTACCTGTAGATGAGTAGAAAACATGTTAGTATCACATATCAGGCAGTAATATCAGTTAACCAAAATTTGAGCAGAGTGTCATCGTATGAGCGGCTTCAGAGAGTTTTGAAGTTAGTGGTAAGGGTTACCACTAACTAACCCCCTTATTTATACTATTTAAATTTCATTCGTGCGACTGGCCCCATACTCATGCTCTAGTCGTGCGACTGGGCCCATACTCATGCTTTAGTTATGTGACTTGGGCTCAGTCATGCGACTAGCTCATACTAATTCATCCATTCGTACGATTGGTTCAGTCTTGTAGTCAAATCGCATGGTTGTCCCATACTCACGGTCCAATCGTGTTACTGGCTCATACGTATGGTTCAAACGTGCGATTGGCTCATCCTTATAATTCAATGGTATGATTGGCTCATACTTATGAGCTTGAACTCATACACTTTCAAACACTTAAAATTTTAACTTTAGATTATAATATTATGACCTTTGATCATATTAGACATGACATTTTTAATTTAACACTATTTGATCACCTCAGACGTGATCCTTTTAGTTTGGAACCGATTGATCACCTCAGACGTGATCCTTTTATTTTTTAAACCGATTGGTCACCTCAGACGTGATCCTTTTTAGTGAGTGATTCACATAATTCATCTAGTTGTACAAATTTGAAATTTAAAAGAAATACAATACATATTTTTGTTGTTTTGGGTTTGAGCAGAACAACTTCAAGTTAATTTGATCATTTCTGGAACGATTCATTATGGAATCATACAGGTAAATCATAATCATTTGGGATCTTTTTAAGATGCACTTTGATGCTAGATTCTTGTTTTGTCTGAGAGTCAATAGCTCTTTCAAGAAATCATACTAAAGTTATAAGATGCACACAATGATTTTGACTATCAAGAGTTGCAGTCACGATGATTTTCAGTATATTTGTCCACTTAAATCCATACATAGATTTTTTACTCACACCGGTGATTAATTAGGTTACATTATTTCAACAAGCGTTTGTGGATCCCACACTTATATGGTAATCAACATTCCTTAGGAGATTTTTGAGTGGTCTACGGGTATTTGACAAGAAGAAACTATTCTAAGAGCTTTCAAAGAGATGCTAAGCCTCAGTTCAGTGCCATCGTACAACAGAGAGTCGCAAAACAACAATGAGTCCTACAATATTTAGGTTATGCCTATCCTCGGGTTAGTTCCACCACATAGCAGAGAGGCACACAACCTATCTTCTTGTTAGAGCATTTATTTTTCTTTTGCACACAACGCACCAACAACATTAGTCATTAGCTTGATTGCTTTTAATAGTATTTCCATGTGCTTTGCTCAAATTTATGGTCATCCACACACATTTGTGGCTTTTATTTTGCTCGTCACCCCTTATTGGAAATGTGTTGATTGTGTTAACCAGGGATAAGATGAGAACCCACAACAAGTTGAACAAATTAGTTTGAATTTTAATTCACCAATGAAGTATACTCCTCTATTGTCTTGAATCTATCGACACATCATATAACGAACTAGCAATCTCTAGGTCTACTTTCTCTATTTTACCTCAGTAGCAGACTAGTTTTACTATCATTTTTCTTTTGTTGTGCTTAGACTTCTCAAACTTGTAATTTGAATTTCATATTTTGAGCAAACTAGTTTTGAAGTCCCAAACAATTTGTTCCCTGTGTACAATCATTTTCCATAAGCTTTGAATCAAATTCACAGATTTTATTTCATTTCTTTCAGCTACCTGCCCCCCCCCCTCGTTTTTTAAGTAAATAAATACTAAAGTAAAACTATTCTCCACCTAAAATTCTAAAACCGAAAATCTTTTTGTGTTTTAGGATTTTAAAAGACAGGAAAATAAAATTAAAATAAAAGAAAATAACTAATAAAGTAAGAAACTAATTGTCGGACTAAGAACTGTCATCTTCTTGAATCATGTCACATTTCTTTTTCACACCTTAAGCATTGATGTAACCTCCCTTATTTCCTGGAAATAAAACATGTCCCCCTTTAATTTGTTTGACATTGAAAAAGAGAGACGAATTCCTTATCATGTGCCTGGATGCCCCACTATCAATAATCCAGGTATTAGTGATAGGGTTGTAGTGGACACCCTGCACATTTAAAGAGACTTATTAGTTCACATTTGGTACCCAAGCCTTAAGTGGCTTGGGTAACCCAGAGGAATCACACATCATAAACTTAACTCATTGTCCTTTAGAGGATGAGGGAATATCGTTCTTCCTCTTCTCCTCACTATCAGACATATTACTTGATTTTTCTTTCCATAGGCCAGTTTTGTGTAATGCCTGTTTGTGGTAAATAGACGACTGACTTATGGTTTAAACTTTAGGTTCACTGATACTCTTAGGTGGAGTATTAGATCTCAATTTAGAAAAACTTTGTTTTGCATCATAAAGTTCAATTTTCTTTCTGGGCGTCTTATAATAAGGACAATTAGAAGAGATATTTCCTCGTTTTCAACAACTGTAGTAAGATCTCGCTTCTACGGATTTTACAAAACTTTTATATGATGTTGAGTTTGGTGAAGGTGTGAGGTGTGTCTGGTTGGGATTTTCACTTCTGTTTTAGATGTTTCAGCCTTATTAACAAAATCAATTGTTTTAACGTTTTGAACATCTTTAACTTGCATTTTATTTGGACTTATATGATTAACACATTTTGGTTAACTTGTTTAGTCATTTTGGGTTCTGAGATAGACGTTTGTGAACCTGACCTTAAATTAACCCTTTTAAATTTATCATCCGAATTCTCAACTGGCGTTTTTCCTTTTGATTTCAATATAAAATCCTTCTGTTTAGTGCCAGAGTTCACCGGTTTACCCGTGGAATCAGGATCACAAACCAGAGGAGTGGACAGCACATGATCATTTACTAGGTTGTTATTGATAGTTCTACATTTTGTCTTCAAAAGGATCTCATGTGGTAGTGGAACTACTTTATACTCCAAACCTTCCCCATTATTTTGTTCTTTCACTAAGTTTTGAACTATGTGAGAAGAACTAGCCCAACTATGCAGATTTTGTTTTAAAGAATTAACCTCGAATTCCATAACTACTTTTTCCTTCTTGGTTTCTTCCAAAGAATTTAAATAAAACTTTATATCATTAGCTTGATTTAAGGCAACAACCTCGATTTCCCTTAGTTTTTTTTCCAATAGTTCTATTTTTTCTTTGAAACTGTTCTCATTTTGTTTTAATATACGATTAGCTTCGGTGCAGAGTTGTAAATCATTTACTAAGTTATCATTGTGTTCTAATAACCTATAAAATTTCAGATCAATGCTTTCTCTAAATTTGTCACATTAATTACAAGCATGTTTTTCAAACAGCTGGTCTTTAGAACTTACCTGTGAGGAATCGGTTGAATCAGCCATCAAAACAGAGTTAGACTCTTCAGTGGCTGGAGATTCTGAAAGTGTGGCTCTAAGTTCTTCCTTAACCAAGTTATTTACCACGTTCACAGCTTCTTTGGCATCTGACATCACTTGCTCAGTTGTAATCTCACATTCACTAGCAGACCCATCATCCAGTGCTTTGGCAAAGACAATATTTGATTCTCTAGGAGAAACAAATCAGAAAGACCAGTCTTGCCCTTCATCACCTTGAGCAGTCAGAGCCTTTGTCTCTTTTCTTAAAGAAGCAGTTCCAATCATATCCTTGTCTTGACTGTTGAATATGGGAAATGGGTTTCCATTTCTAGTTTTCTTAGGCTTTACACATTCATATTTAAAGTGCCCCTTTTCACCACAGTTGAAGCACGTGACTTTGGTTTTGTCAAAACCAAAAGTCGTATCTTTAGTGGCTACTAGATTCTGCCCCGTCTTTTTGACAAACTTTTTAGCTCTTCTCATAGCACTCACCAGTGCCCACATGATTTCCATTCTCTCTAGCTTGTTCACATCAACTTGCTTGTAATCTTCATCTGCAAGATGACAATTTACAATCTTATCAGCAACTAAACCGTCATAGGATTGGACAACAGCTGCTAGAAGATCCATATGCTCCTTAACCACTTCCAGTGTGACATTACCAAGATTCTTGGTCTTCAAATTTGTAGTGTTTGCTCAAGAACAATGTATTGGGTTCCAGATGACCCTGATGTTTTGGTTCTTGAAGCAGTGGTTTGGGAAGGAGCAGATGAACTAGACACAAACACTGTTTGTAATGGTGCTCCCAAAACAGCTGAAGTCGAAACTGAGTTGTAAAATGAAGGATTCTGAACATAATATCCTTTCTTCTACTTGTATTTCATTCTCAGTTCTTCTTCCCTCAACTTCAAGATGAATTCATTATGTCTAACATTGCAAGAATGTCAATCTATCTCAGATTAGACACAAATGAATCCCATTTCTTAGGCAAACCATCAGCAAAGCTTGAAACTTTATCTTCCATTGATGTGGCTACGCCATGAGTGTGCAACTCTTTCATTAGATGATGGAATTTGTCAATAATATCACATAAGCTCTCATTCCATATCAAAGAGAAATTATCAAACTCCTTCTTGAGAGCCTTAGCCTTTAGTGCCTTCAATGTTGCATTTCCATCATATCTCTTCTCCAATGCTTCCCATAATTTTTTAGCCTTCTTGTTTACAGAGAACTGATGAAAAATATCCTTAGGTATTGACTGAATCAACAAGGCATAAACTTTCTTCTCAGCATTGAGAGAATCTTCTGAGCTTCACATATTCCTCACAAGGTTAACTAGACTCCATTAGCACTGACTGGTATTGTGTAACCGGTCTCAATGGATGTCCAAGATTGGGATCAACTCCATTTAAGTAAATCTCAAACCGCTATTTCCACTGAGTATATTCATCTAACGTTAACAACTTTGGCGGTTTATTATGATTACCAATCTCATTCTCCAGAAGTAGTAGGTTCTTGATGCGTAGGTCCTTTCCGACAGTAAACACAGCAAATTGATCATCCATTTCCGTCAGGACCGTGTACGTACGGAGTACTAACTGATTATGCGTGAAACCAAATCAAATAGTGCAGAATCCTACTTGATTGGCAATCCAATCAGTGAGAATGCAAACCTGATCGATCTAACGATTAAAGAAACGTTAAGATTGAGTAGAAAACGATCAGATGCGAACTATGAAGTTGGAATACGCGTTCTGGATGCTCTGGACGACTAGGTTATGAGTATATACGATATATGTGTCAAAATTCTCATTTTCCACGAATTAAGTGGTATTTATATGTTTGTAGATTTCATTCGTATGACTGAACCATTAGCATGGTTCAGTCGTGTGACTGACCCATGCGACTGATTCATATGCAAGACTGAAGGTTCAGTCATGCGATTGATTCATACACATGACTAAAGGTTTAGTCATGCGACTGAGTCATTCTCATGTCTCAATTATATGTCTGGTCCAGTCTCCTGGTCTAGTTGTGCGACTGGACCATTAACATGATGTCTTCATGCGTATGGTCCATAAGTATGGTCCATTAGCATGAATGATCATACAACAACTTCAAACCTATATAATAAGTACATATATATGAATTAAAGATACATTAACATCAATGCACAATTCATATATCATTACATCATTACATTACACATATGTAAGCCATGACAGACTTTTACATTAAGCACATAAACTAGGGACCTATGTATCAACAAACTCCCCCTTGGACCTATTTTACTCTATTGTCTGACATCATTCATATCCTCTTCAAAATTCTTGTACTTCTCCTCTCTTGTGACTCCTGTGTGTATTTCAAACGCAAAGCAGAGCTGTATCACATTTTGGAATTGGAGGGCTTGTACAATATCCTGCATGTCATAGAACAGTGGCCATTTGTATAGAGTGTAGACATCTTTAGCTGACAAGTTAGTAAGCCACATTGGGTCAAATACCCTGATAGTATCCATTTTGCCCTCTCTTTTAAGAACTATGACCGTTTCACCCGTCCTCTGGTCATAATACTACTGTTTGAAATATGAAGTGAAGTCCTGAGGCATTTTCTGTAAGGAAATCTTTGACATCGTGCATGAGGGACTCCACTTCAACACTACTTTTGGCTTCCCAAATATAAGATCCACTTTAGACCTACGGATGTACCTCTTCGGTTGTTGAGGTCTGATGTTTGTCCATCTAGTGTGGTATTTTTTCTTCAACGCAACTTCAAACCAACCTGACATCTTCCTTGGATTAGCATACAACAGATCTTAGCATGCCAGTCGGTTGAGCTCAAAACCAGGAATAGTCTTCAGATCATGTGGATATCTAAAGTACTCAATCCCCTTTTCTCTCTGTACCACATATACGTTTAAGTCTTCAAAATAGGCCCACGCTATGATCTTGCCAGACACCTTCTGGTGTTTCTTGACTTTGTAGAGTTTGGTGTAGGCATTTTGCTTTGTAGTCGTGCGCTGGGCTCTTATTTCAGCAAAACAAGCTGGCCATTCAGCCTTCTTGATATCAACATTTGCATCCAAGGCTTGGGCTTGGTTTTCATCCTTTTCCTTTTCCTTATCCATTTCATCCAACTTCTCAAATGTAGCACTGCCAAAGTATCACCCAAGTTGGGTATCACATTTCCCCCGCGATCAGTGTACTTTGGATAATGTTCTGCTATAACATCCTCAATCTCGATCTTATCAACATCCTGCAGCTCCTCATCACTTAAAACATCAAATTCTGGAGCATCTTTTACAATTTCCTCCGAATTGAGTCGGAGCATCTCAGCTAGCTGCTCATTGGTCATATCATGTATAATTTCTACTTCTTAGGGAGTATAGCTCACTGACCTTCTGAAAATCCCTTGCAAATCAAGAATCATGGTGAATTGAGACTGAGCTGTGTGATTTGCTTTGCCTGAGCTGCATTGATCTCCATTAGCTGGTTGAGCTACGCAGCTCTTTGCTCATCCATGGCAAGAAGCTTTAGCATAATTCGGTTGAGGTTGGCTAGTTGTTCCTCTAACCCAATGTGGGGCAAAGAGGGTCCAGTGGTGAATCGAGTGTGAGTGGAAGGACCGGCTTGGTGAGTGGCGGTGGTAGTAGTGGATGTGGTGAATACGGGAGGTGGAATATGTGTGGGCTGTGGTGGAGTGGCTGTGGTAGTGGTGGTAGGAGGTGTGGTAGTGGTGGTAGGATGTGTGGTAGAGGTGGGAGCTATGGTAGAGGTGGTGGTAGTTGTGGTAATCAGGGTGATCATCCGTCTCTTGCTCTTTAAGCCCTGGGGTTGAGCCATTCGCTTCTTCCTCGAGCCTTTAGAAGAAGATGCTCCCCTTGGGCTGATGGGCTGGTTAGGGGTGTATGTAGGATTTGTGCCATCAGTAGCGACACCCCTTGACTCACCCTGGTGTCCACCAACCGCCGCTATTCCTTGCTAAGTGGCCACAACCCGGCTTCCCACTATCCTAACCAGTTGCTCTTCATCTGACTCCTCATCTTTGTTAGGGATGAAGTCTTGGTGAAAAGAAGCCCTATTTGTTTCACCAAGAGCATTACCGCCTTGACCTAGGTCGTCGTCGTCATCATCGGATGTGGTAGTCATGAGGGGCTCAGTATTTGAATCACTGTCATCATGATGCCATTTCCTGCGAGCAGGCACCACGTAATCCTCCCTGGCCAAATGCCCAAACAATCTCCTAAGAAGGGGCTTCACCTGCTTCCCCCTGTAAACTTTCATCCTGCCTAAGGTGGTATCATTCATCACCTCAAGCACCAGTGCATCATCTCTCTCCTTTGGCAGCGAAGGAAACTTCTTGTCAATAATCAGCTGTAAGAAACATGGATACATACAAAAGCCTTCCTTGCCTTTAGCCTCAAGGTTCTCGATCAGATAGGAGAAGATCATGCGGGAGAAACTAAACGTATGGTTTAGTACCAGTGCAACATATGCATTAGGGATTTGGTCGGACAGGTCGTCAAATCCTCCACGCTTGGAGGCTATGCACTTTAGGATCACATGTGCCAAATACTTGAACTGAGGGCACATGTTGCTCTTGTTCTGTACGTCGGCAGTTATGTCACCGGCGTACTTGATCCTCATGAAGCATCCCCGGATAGTTAGGGGATGTAGCTTATTTTGGTAGGTTCCGTCCTCACCCAGACCTAAGACCCGTCTCAAGTCATCCTCAGTAATCTCTATCTCTTGACCAAGAATGGAGCTTTGTATACAATATGGCTCAACTGATCTGTCAACTCTGGCACCTTCCCAGAATGCCTGCTGGATGGATTTGTATGGTGTGCATGGAGTCGAGATAGCCTTGAAGATCTATGATCTGCACAGAAAGGAAATAGTCCCTGAGAACTCAACAACATTCCTGGATGTAGAATCAAGTTGTGCACAGATGTTGTGCTTGGTGTTGATAGTCTACCTATCAACCATGTTGTTGTAACAAAAGACACATACACATTAGATTTGTACATACGAGATGACATTTAACTCTTAAAGAACTTGGTTCATTTTGTTCAGTCGTGCGATAGGACAATACGACTGAGTCTTAGTCGTACAATTGAGCTCAGTTGTACGATTGAGCCTGCGACTGAGCTTAGTTGTATGCTATGCCATGCGGTTAAGCCAATCGTGTGACTTAACTCATACGCATGGTTCATTCGTGCGATTGAGTCATACGCTTAGCTCAGTCGTGTGATTGAAGTTCATTAGCACGTCCATTCGTATAGACCTCTGTTCGACACTTTAAATTCAAATCTTGGTCAAAACTTGATGTTAAACGTTGTGATTATACTCATTAGACTGCAGACACTCAAAATAACACCTAATGTTCTTTAAATCAATGATTATGTCCATTTAAGTTGTTTATTTTGAGAAGTTTTTCAAATGTATTGTTTTGAATGATTTCAGTCCTTAGGGTTTGATTAAACCGGGCATTGTTGTCGATTTCGGTCTCACAACACCTATATATGAAGAGAGTAATAGTAAGTATCACAATCAACCAGTAAAATCAATCAAATGAACTTTGGCAGAGTCTCAGTATGTTCGGGTGTATTGTTGGATAAAGAAGAAGGCTAATGCAACCAAAACTATATCACTTAAGTTATTTTGGTGCTGCATGCAAAGGCTTCCGAAGCTTATCATGGAACTTCCGAAGGTTGTAGAGTTCTTCCGAAGACAAAGGGAAAGATCAACTTCCGAAGACAGAACTCCACTTCCGAAGACAAATGCATAC
>BJCM01192429.1:0-39209 GCA_018326385.1 Flaveria bidentis
TTACATTTCTATTTCTTTGGGTTGTTTTTATTATACGCTTCCGCACAGTTTTCAAGTTTTACTTTGGTTGATTTGGTTTATTATTGCATATAGAGTCGTTCTGAGTAACTATTGACTGTGATCCTGGTTTGTTCACACGCCTCGCGGTTAAACTCCGCACGTGGATTTTGAGGGTGTGACATATATATATATATACACACATCACTCCCACCATCTCCACCCACCCTCAAATCCCACTGCAAATCCTCTCATCTTCCATTGAATCCCAACAAATCATCGACCATGAGAGAGATCTTGCACATCCAAGGGGGCCAATGCGGCAACCAAATCGGCTCAAAGTTCTAGGAAGTCATCTGCAACTAGCACGCCATCGACTCCTCCGGTCGCTTCACCGGATCCTCATCCGACCTTCACTCGAGCGAATCAACGTCTATTACAACGAATCCTCCGGTGGTCGCTACGTCCCAAGATCCATCCTCATGGATCTCGAGCCTAGGACTATGGATAGCAACAGATCTGGTCCCTACGGTCAGATCTTCAGGCCCGATAACTTCGTCTTAGGCCAGTGTGGTGCAGCGAATAATTGGGCTAAGGGCCACTACACCAAAGGGGCGGAGTTGATCGATTGGGTGCTTGATGTTGTTCGTAATGAAGCGGAGAACTGTGATCTCTTGCAAGGTATGGAAACTCGCGGGTTTTGATGATGATTCCGTCGTTTTTGATGATGATTCCGTCGTTTTTGTTGAACTTGTATTGGTTTGAACTTGTATTTTTTGTTGAACTTGTATTTGGGTATGAAATTGCAGAAAGATGAAATTTTTTTGATTGAAGAAAGTGGTTTGTAACAGGTCTGATTGTGTGGTTCTTAGGCGTATTTTAGTAACTTTATAAAAGAATTAACGGAAAAACTAACGGTGTTAGGCTTTTGAATACAAATGGATATAAAAATGAAACGTTAGGGGTCAGATGAAAATTTTGAAACCATAGGGATGCAAATAGTTAAAATAAATAAGTGTCAACGATGCAAATAGTAATTTACTTTAAAGTATTTTTATGTTTTTATATATAATTGTTATAAGAGGGGCATTTTTGATATTTCACATGCATTTAACAGCTAAACTTAACCTCTGTTAGTTTTAGGGACTGCCAATGTGCATTTATTGCATAGTATAGGCCCGCATCTGTAGGTTTTTAAAATAAGAGACTAAAGTTACAATACGTGTAAACTCATCCGTGTAATTTACTCGATTTTTTTTATCTACCCAATATAGATTATTTAAAACCATATATTTTTCAAGTTCTATATACCACAACTACAAAGGGTCGATGTCTTCTTTTACAATTGTGAAGAAACATAGGTTTTAATAAGATATATAAATTTTCAAATACATTGATTCATGATTTAATTCGTCAGAAAATACGACGATCACGGTTTATACGTTCAGATAAGTTCAAATGAGTTTTAATAATATACGTTTATAACGTGTAATGGTGTTTGCACTTTAACTTTCACCGTTTACCGTGTCGCGACGAGTGCCGGCGGCAACGCACCGGGGCAATTACTAGTTTAATACTTTAATATAACCAACAACGTTTTGTGTTGCATATGAGTTAACATTAGATAAATGAAGAAATACAATTTCATCTTTCGCGAATATATCATAATATAATATATCTAGAAGAATATGCCACGCGTTACGGCGGCTTGTTTTGAATGTCGATACATAGATAAAAACTATTTCGTAATAGCATATTCAGGGTTAAAAGAAAGTAACGTTGTTGTAACGTTAAAAACTACAAAAGCGAACTTTTTAATTTTTTTAACCAAAATATAAAATCTGTACAACCATCACCTATCCCGATTTAAAAATTAAAGGTATATGTTAAATATTATAGCTAATTAATTACCAAATCATTTACAAAATTATGTAGTTAAATGGTAAAGAAAGGCAAAGCTAAAATTCTAATACTAAATATCAAAATATTGAAGTATTATTTTTATATCTATTTTAGCCACCTATATATTTTATACTAAAAGCGTTTCATTAGGAGACAACCAATTGCTATTGTAAAAATAAATAGCAAGAAATAGCCTTGTAGAAGGTTAAAACACGGGTTAAACCAAAAAGAAGAAGCCGATAAACCAATGGGTTGTTCTTAACCTTTGTTTCTAATTGCATCATATTATACTTATCATTGGAGAAACAAAAAAAATAATAAATTAGATAGTACTGTAGTAACTGATCAAAAATTTTAATATATATATATATATATATATATATATATAATATTTGTTAATATCAACATAATATAATTAAGAAAGTAAACCGTTCTTTCTTATAAGGCAAACTAGTTCTTTTACCCACCACATGTTGTAGTATGTGTGGCAACACCATACATAACATGATAAAGTAAAGATTATAATCGATCAAACTAGTTTTTGAATTATACTTATTTTAAAACGTAGTGTAATTTGAACTTATTTTATTAGATGAAAACGTATTATATTCGATGCGACTCCAAAATAATTTTACATCAAAACATAGAAAAAATAAAAAACACACATAAAAATAAAAACACGTTCACCACCGCCTTATATGTAGAAGTGTACAAACCGAGTTTCGGGCCCAAACCGGTTTGGGTTGGAAACCGAAACCGGTTTGGTCAAACTTGGTCAAAACCGGGTTGGCCCTAAACCGGTTCGGGTTGGAACCGTTTCCAAACCTATAATTCCCAACCCTATCAAACCGGTTTGGGTCGGTTTGAAAACCGGTTTGGGTCGGTTTGAAAACCGGTTTGGCCCAAACCGGTTTTTTTCTTTTTTGAGAAATTTGGGTTTTTCAACGGTAACCGGGATGAAACCGGGTTTAAAACCGATTTGAGGACCGAGTTGGAACCGGGCCGGTTCAAAAACCGGTTGACTGGGTTGGGTCTGAACCGGTTTGGGCCTCAAACCGGTTTCGGGTTTTCCGGCCAAACCGGTTCCTGAACCAGTTTTTTTGGCCACCTCTACTTATATGACATGATAAAGTATAGACAACAATCGTCCCGAATCATTTCCAAGCTATATTTATGTCAAAACGTAGAGTAAATTACATTTATATCGTCGAATGAAGATGTATTATACTTGACATGACTTGTTCGCAAATAAAAAATACGTCATATCTTGAAGATGTATACCAACTCAGAACATATTTAAAAATAAGCATGAAAATATGTATAATTTCCCTTAGTAAACAAAAAGTAAAATTAAACTAACATGAAGGTTAAATGTCTTAAGGGAAAGTTTCCTAAACAAAAATAAAATAGAAATGGTTATAAAAAATAGAAGGTAAATGCCATTGCTTAAATGATAGAGGCTGCAAAATAGTGACTAAACAATGATTTTTTTTCCAGAATTTAATCGAAGCATATTGTTTTAAAGCAAACTGTTTTAAAAAATATCATTTTTAAAAATTTTCTTACTATAACTCACATTTTTAATTATTTATGGTTTATAATAAGTTTACTTTGTGGAAACATCAAATTTAAATTTTTTTATATTTTTAAATAAATTTGATGTTTTAGAAATTTGTTGTTTTTAAGATAACATTAATAAAAAGATTTCTTGTTAAATTTATTAAAAATTATTTTTAATCTAAAAAAGAATTATATAAAATTATTAGTATTTAATGTAGTTATTTAATATAAGAAGTTGCGAAAAAATGTTGAGGAAAATGAATATGGTGGTGCCACTTGTCAAATCTGGTTACCATCTTATTAGAGTATATATATATATATATATATATAACTAGGTTAGAATCTATGTGATATACAAACTGAATAAATGATAAAATGTGAAATAAAAAATATTCGTAATTCATAGATCTCTAAATTATATTTTGTATACAACATTTTATATTGTATTTATAATATTACAATCTTTATCTAAGATTAATAACTTTGATTTCTTTGCTTTATATTGCATTAATATTGTATTATATGGATTTCAAAGATAATTAGAAATTTTGTTAAAATCACAAAAGATAGCAATGTAAAAATATCTACTAATTGATAATTAAAATTATTAAAAAATTAATAATTATTAAGCTCGTCAAACTTTTGTAATAATTTGAATAAGTGGAATCAATCGGTTAGTGTAAATAAATCTATTTAGGAAATCAAATACGGTGATACATGTAGACTTAAAAAATATTATAAATTTTGATTGAGTCAACTATTGATTTGTAAAGTTAATTTATTTATAGTATGCTTAATTTTTAATTTCAAATCAGGATTAAATTAAGAAAACTTAATTAAGCGGATGCCATAAATGTGTGATTTTTAACTAAATTCATTGTATTTGAAAATAGATTTTAAAAAATCATGAAACATGATTTTGGCGAGAAAAAAAAAGGTAATAGGTGCTTTGAAAAATGACATATGACACATAACTTATTTCTTTATTAAATAGTATAGATATAGATATACTGTATAGATGTGATACATTTAACTTGTAGGTAAATGTAATTATTTACTTAATAAAATTAATTATTTGAGATTGATTTATATTTTTTTCTTAATTGGGAAAAAAATTGATGACAATATTGGATAGAGCTTGTAGACCTCATTTAAGATTTTCTTTCTATACAAGCAAGCTATCCTGAAGGGAGGCGAATCGCTTGGTATGAATAGCTTCTAGCTTAAGCTCTGATCGTTGAGAGAGTGACTCAAGCAATTTAGAATAATTACAAATATCAAGTTTATTTAAGATTTATTTTAAAGATTACTTATAACCTGATGGTCTAGTAGTATGGTATTATCACTTGTAAAAATGATGTAAGTTTAAATTCTTACACGAGTAACATACGTGGATTTTAAATGTAATAAAATTAATGTTAAAATTTATCCTTAAGGTCACTTTCCTAAAAACTTGATATCACAAATAATGATTTTCTTATTTTAAAGAATGTAAAATAAACATTTGTTTATATCAGATATATGATTAAATTGTTTTCTAGAGCTCGACAATAAGATTACAACTTAAAAGAGTTTCTATCTTTGTACTCATTAAATTATTTCTAGATTAGTAGTCATTTTGATTCCTACTAAACGCAAATCTTGAAACGTTTACCATTAAATCCTAAACCCCAACCTTTTTGTTCCATATAAATAACAAACCAAGTTTCAGTCTTTCATCACAACATATTAGTTTTAATCATTTACAACATCATATCAACCAATTGATCCCAGTTGATCGGAACATGGAGAAATCAAAGTTCAATGTGCTTCTAGTTATGACCATGATGGTTGCATCCATGGAGTTCCATGGCTCAGTATCAAGAGAGATTATTGTCGGCGATGCATTTGGGTGGGCTGTACCATCAGGTGCATTCTTCTATCCTTGGTGGGCATCACACCATACCTTTGAAAACAATGATGTGCTCGTATTTAACTTTACGACGCCAGCACATAACGTTGCAGTAGTATCAAGGAGCGAGTATGATACATGTGATGGCTCTTACCCTATGGCACTTTACACCAAAAGCCCAGCTAGAATTACTATCAACAGAAAACTACAACCATTTTTCATATCTACTATAGGATCAGATTGCAAAAAGTTCATGAAGTTAGCACTCTCTTGATTTTGTATTATGAAATGAAAAAAAGGAAATAACACTTTGATTGTATGATTGTGTCACTCTTTTTCTATATATATACTTCAAATATAATTTCTTTTTCAAAAATTTGATTTTAATTATCTTACATAACTAGTTTGCGTAATACATAGTTTATCTACTGTTCAATATATCGGGTTAGGGTTATAGTAAAAAAGATGTGTGATCTAAAAAGTTTAAGAAACATTGTGAGCTTGACACATGTTCTTTTATTGTTTTAAATAGAAGGACATTTTGATCATTGTATCAAATACATCATCTCATTGTGTCTTATACGTTCATTGTGTCATATATTACACATAATTTGTTATTGTTTTTATAGATTATATACTTATTATCTATTATTGTATATTACAATTAGAAGTATACAATTACTTTCACCAATGTATATTTTAAAATTATAGTTTTAAAGATAACACAATGTGTTATTTTGTCATTGATTTGAACGTAGTAAATTAATTAGTTGTTAATTTATTATTGTATTTTACATATTAGAGACACAACAATTTTATTTGATCATTATATATTATAAAATGTATTATTTTGGAAAAAATATAGTAGTATTCAAAAAAACACAACTAATAAAAAAGACACAATGAACTACATTAAAGATATATGACGAGATATGGGCTTGAAAATGTAAAAAAAAATATCTTTTTATATAACAATACTATACTCGTTTTAAATATAAAAAAACGTTCGTTTTTATGGTGTAATTTTTGTATAAAAATAATGTCGTACATAAATTTATGAATGTTTAAAAAAAATGAGTGAATTTGCGAAAAATCAACAAAAATGGTTATTTCTAAAATATTCATCTAACAAACTTCTTCTTACAATTTAATATCAACCATTGATTCAGTAGATGATTGGTTAAAATTACTTATTACATTTTTAGTTGTAAAGAGTTTTTATTTCAACCTTTCACTTAATATATCACATATATAAATTTTAGAAATACAGGAATAAAGTTAAATAATCATTAATTTGGATTAATTTAGAAAACAAACAACATAAATCTATAACCTCTAATAAAGCATAATTTATTTTATCACTTGTCATTCTCTTAACTTTTTTTTTGCAACTTGTCATTTTTCAAAACATCTACATATTAATTTTCCCTCCAAAAGGGTGTTATAATAATTTAAATACTCAAACAAATTTTTTTCTCTTATTAAAAGTAAATTTGATTAATTGTTATATTTCTCTCTCTTATCTATTTTTTTAAAATCAAACCAGTTTTTTTAAAATAGATTTTATAAAGAAAATTAAAAATAACAACTTTTAATTAAAATCTAAATAACAAAAAACTAAAGTCTTATATAATATGAAATTTTCTAAAACATTAAACATTTTTAAACAAAATATTTTAAAATCGTTTTGTTTAAAAAAAATTTATAAACATGTGAAATATTTTTAAACATTCTTATTAAAATAAATAGAATAATTACAAATCATATTTTTTTAAAAAAGTTTTTTTATAAAAAATCTTAAAAAGAATGCTTAAAAAATAAATTTATTTTTATAAGAGAGTTAAGAAATGGTATAATTTTTTTATTTCTTGAACTGATACCTATATATAATTTTATTTATATTTTATATTAAAATATTATACTGTAACTATTCATGTTTAATTTACATATATATTTTACATTAAAATTTAATCTATTTATTTAATGAGTGTTTAGCCTATCTATCTGTCTTTAAAAAAACTAAAATAAGCATGAAACTATTGTAGATATCATTATACTTACTTTCTTATTTCTTTGTATTATTAATAATAATATTAAATACTAATAATATTACTCATACTATTTTTAAAATAAAAATATATATAATTTAATAAATTAAAAAAAATATTAAAAACACACTCTTTAAAAACATAAATTCATAATTTTTTTATAAAATAAAAGTTTGAAAAAATAGATTATTGTTTTTTACTTAAAGTAGCTATTTATGCATACTTATAATCTTATTTTATCTTCAAGCATTATTTTTATAATGCATAAATTTTTATTAATAATTATTTAATATTTTATTTGTTCAGCTCGTTTATTACATGGGGACTAACCTAGTATTAACATAATCAATTTGGTTGTTTTATCCACTTTAATTTGTCTTAAAAGAGAATCAATCTCCACCAAACATGGCTTTTTGTTGGTATCAATAAAAAGAACGACGAATGTAATAAAAACAGTACACACTCCAAGTGGTTAATCCAAAGTATCATCAAAGGTGCCATTTGATGCTACATAGAAAATGGAGATGTATGTTCAACCAGTGATTAAGGTAAGAAGCGTCTTGTTAAAAAATATAAAAACCGTTAGTCTCATCATACGATTTAGCTAGGACCCGAACAATCTACCACAAGTGACATAAGCTAAGACATTTGGCATTAGGCACATGCGAAGGATAATAGAGACTGAGATGCCCCTTCTTTTTTTGTCAATAGTGTTGATTTTTGATATGATAATGTAAATTTTTGATATGATATTTGATTCGATAGTGTAAATTATTTTATATATAGAGTGTGCGCCCTCTTCTCTATGGGAGTATTCAAACTTCGCCACTGTCAGTAGAAGAGGCAAAGAATCATACAACTTCCGTTATTAATATATAATGTCATTCGATTTCTAAAACCAGTTTTAAAAGTTGGTCGATCGATCCAACTACTAAACTAGTAAAATGTATCAATGATCATTAGTCCAACTGGTTAAGATGATACACCCACGACATATAAATACGAGGAGGTCATGAGTTCAAGTCTCACTTTGACAAAATTGCTCGGAGTTGAGCCATAATGTTTTCTCTGCAACGAGTTTCTTCTTGGGGTGTTGGGGATTTCTTGGCTAGAAAATGAATAGGTGGGCCTAGACTTGGGCAAAAAATCCGGTTTGGGAACCGGCTTCAAAGAAAAACCGGTTTGGCCCAAACCGGACCCACACCAACCCAAACTGTCGGTTTGTATGCCGGTTTGGTAACCCCACCCTCAAAACCGGTTTAAAAAGTTAAAAACCGGTTTATTAAAAAAGCCAGTTTCAAATCGGTCCGAATCGGTTTGACAGGTTTGGGTTTCCGTTGATGCAACCCGAACCGGTTTGAAAAAAATTGGTTTGACCCCACGACAAAAAAAAACAGGTCCGGTTTTAAACCCAAACAGGTTTGTACACCCCTAAATGAGCTCGATTAAGATAACACACATTTTCCGAATCAAGCTCGCACATTTGGCGTTTTTGAGGGTTAAAGTTAAACTAGCAATTTACGCATTATCCTCTTCGTGAAACCCACTCATCCACTGTAAGTACCAAAATCCACGAAACACAGCAATGAGCATCACTCGATACTTTCGTCTTTCAAATCCATTCAACAACGATTCCACAACGATGTTCTTCCAAAGGCTCTTTGCAATGGCTAATCACTATTCCTCATCGTCTTCTTCGTCCCCTAAAACCTCCATTCAAGCTATTTACGACACCTGTAAGAACAATTTGATGCTTTCATCCCCACCGCCTCCTCAAATCATCCATGTTCTATCTTCTAAACTCGGTATTTACCTTTAATCTAACGTTTTGAGGACTGTTTGTAAATATGCTGTAACTAGTGTTCGTGTGGTTTGTTATATGTGGAGTTCATGTGATTTTTAGTTTATATGATTTTGTTGGAGATTTTTTATCGACTTTGAGGTGATTTGGCTGTGCTGATACCGTTAGCAGCGATTGCTAGACCTCAATTGAAACTAATAGGTTATTAGGGTTTCAGTTAAGTACTTGTTAGTCACCATTTGTCCTCTTCAACAATGATTTAAACATGAAAAAGGAAAGCAGATGGTTCAGTGATAGGTATACGCTCTATGAGAGGCTCAATTAGACATGAGTGTCTTTGTTGTTTGAGTTTGAATCATTCATTCGGTCCATCTAGATAGGAGTTAAGTTAGGGATAAACGGATAGCTTACTAGTTATTACATGAATAAAAGGAAGCTGGGTATGGAAAGGATAATATACATGTACGCGTTTATTATCGGTTTATGGTATTATTAGCATATTTGTGTAATCAATTTGATTGCATATCATCATTAATCATTAAATGTAGAAATATGGCATGATTATATGATTAACAAGGGGAAAGATAGTTATCTTCATGTGACATTTGTCGAACCGATCATATGCATTTGACATCATAATGTTGATAAGTGAGAGATTGAAATCTGTTGATGATGCTTTTTTAGTAGGGGAAGTTTTGATGAATAGTATATTGCAGATACAATTGGTCCTGCTGATGTTGGGCTGACACAAGACCTCCAAGAGGATGATCGAGGTCATGGTTTTTCGATGTCCAATACTCTCGGTAGAGTGGATCGTTGGGCCCAACCAATAACATACGTGGAACTAAATGAAAGTGAGAGTTTTACGGTAAGCCCTGATCTTTTCCCCTTTCTGTCCATGCATTTTCAGATTATACACTTTCTTTTGGTTTGTGCTAGCATATCAATAAGTGTTTGATAAAAGATTAACGAACACATCCTTGTAAAAAGTTCAGAGGTTTGAACTTGTTTTTATAGTAATTTCAGGCATGTTTTTAAAGAAGAGGATTTAAATGCAGATGTGTATGTTCTGCTTCCCCACTTCCTCAGTTATACCACTCCATGACCATCCTGGAATGACTGTTTTGAGCAAGGTCTTGTATGGTTCATTGCATGTGAAAGGTTATGATTGGGTCGAACCAGCTTGCATCAAGATCTCAAATGAAACTTCTCGGGCTCCAGGTCTTATTCTAGAACTTACCATGGACTTTAGTTTCAAAAAAAAATATACTTTCTCCCTTTCTAGAACTTACCGTGGACTTTAGTTACAAAAAAGTATACTTTCTCCCTTCTACAATTTTTTTGATTACATGATATGACAACAATAGAGCTTTAATAGAATTCTCTAGTCTCTGTGAAGGGATTATTTTAATTATTCAATATACTTTACTTCTAGTAATATGGTAGTCATTAGACATGTGATTTAGTATACATCATTTTTGTACCCATCGATGAATTATTTATGCTTTTGAGCCAATCAGATTACTTCTGAATAGGTTGATTTGAGTTTTGTTCCAACTCAAAACAGGTCAAATAGAAAAGTAGCTAAAAAGGGAACAGGTCGAAAGTCGCCTAAAGTATATATTTATTGCACTCGTCCTTCTAAGTCACCTTGTTGAAAATATGAAATTAGTACTATAATCATATAACTTTAGTGATCATACTTAAAATAAATATTTTCAAAAAATTACAAAGATGAACAAAAGAAGTATTTGTTAGTCAAATTGTAATAAAAAAGCATTTTTAACCCTTACCCGCCTGCCCATGTACTACCTCAGTTTCTATGCATGTAAAGGATCGTTTAGCGGTTTGTTGGTCTTTAATTCCATAACTTGCTTGATAACGTATACGAGCTCCAGAACTTATTTCTCAAATATATGCACAACGCCTTTGCTATGTAGATACATTCAACTTTATGTATACAAAAGCAAAATATTGATGGATTTTCTTCAATAGTTAGGTTAGCAAAGCTATCTGTGGACAAAGTTCTTTCAGCGCCGTGTTCTACTTCAGTTTTATATCCAAATACAGGAGGAAATCTTCATTGTTTCACTGCTGTCACCTCTTGTGCTGTTCTTGACATTCTCACACCTCCATACGAAGAATCTGCAGGCAGAAAATGTACTTATTACCGTGATCACCCCTACTGTAGTTTCCGTAAGTTCTTACTCTTTTTAGCATGCAGATCTAATTCTAGTTTTGTTAATTCCAATCAGACACCGTAAAGATGTAATTTCAATCCATTTTTTATAGAATTGGTCGGTAGGTTGAGTTCTATCACAAACAGGTCAAATGGCTCAAATAAAAAATTTTCCAAAAGACGAACCAGTTGCATATGTCAAAACATATTAAAAGTCTCCTAAAGTAAATTTTTGATGCATACGATCTCTAAACCATTTTTATTCATATATTTAGTTTTTAGTTGTAGAGATTGGTTTTTTAAGTAGGGCATTATATACTTAAAAAAAGGGTTTCAACTGTTAGACAATTGGCACAATAACAATTGGTAAAACACACTCACATAATTTTATTAAGTAGAGCAAAAGAAATACTTTTGGTACACGTTGCATTTTATTCCTACTATCTATTTATAAGGAAGAAAATAACTTCTAATCATAAAAGAGAATCATAACCGATAGCTTAAATCAAATATTGCTTGATTTATGCTTTGACTACTTTGTTATATTTGATTGCCTAATTATTAAATTATTAATTCCAAAAATAGATTTTTGGACAGATCCAGTTTTCTCTGACCCATGAGTCCATGACCCATTTGATCAACTTTTGACCCGTGAACATTTTAACCCACAAACATGATTAGAACCATCATCCACGATTGGAGAGAACTGTTTTTTAGGTCGACCCAACCTAGGGCGGCCCACTTTGGCCTGTATTAAAAAATTACATGTTTCTCCAGGAAGCGGAGACGAGCCAATAGATGGAAAAGAAGATGAGTATGCATGGCTGGAAGAGATCGCAACACCAGATGACCTCTATATGCGACAAGGCATGTATGCAGGCCCACCTATTAAGGTCTAGAGTACATCAATTACTGGTGGCTGGTGAGTGCTTTTTTCATCTGATACAAACTCTAAAAGTGTTTGTGGCTTAGTTGTACAAGTAGTAGCGACGACTAACCAGGTTACCTATGCCGTTTTGGTTCCTTAGGTTTGTGACCAAGTGCCCCCATGTTGGTCAAGCTGAGTGGTTGCATGGGACAGACCAGGGTGGAGACTATTAACCATGGCTTATGGTGCCTAGCCTTTGTGGGCTCGGCCAAGGTTGTAAAAAGTAGAAAGTGTGGGTTAGTAAATGAAGTCGTAAACATTGTGTATTTGGCTATTTGCTATGGCCTAACCAGTGTTTATTAGTACTTTTTTATCGTTTTCTTTTAAGGTCGTATTGATAACATACATAACTATATATAAGAAAAATGAATTGTGAGCGTTGTATATAACAATCAAAACCTTATATAAAATAGATGAAACATCGTGTTGCGGCGGGTCCTAAAAACATGAAAAAGCTAACATCGAAACGTCATTGTGATCCGTACGATAAAGTGGGCCTTGATGACATACATAATTAATATACTAAAATGAAGTTGTAAATTTGTGTGAAGCGGTGATGTCGTTGATAATATTCGAAACTTATGTAAAAAATCAAAAGTTATTAATAAAATAAGGCAGAAAATGTTAATTCTTGATTTTACAAAACACTATATTATAAAAGTTGTAAATTATAAAAGTTGTAATAATAAAATAAACGGAACTATAAAAAATCAAAACGTTGAATCGACGTTGATAACCTATACGTTAATGTTTCGATTACATGTAAATTATAACGGATAACTCTGTTTTCAATGAATCTTACATCGAAACGTATATAAAAATAAACAACGGGCAATTGTAAACTTGAAATTTTATAACATTCTACTTTAAAAATTACTAAGGAAAAAAAAACACAAAAATGATTGGTGAGTAAAACACAAATAGATTACTACAACTTTTTATTCTTTAAAATAAAATTTTGAATGTTACGACTAAAACTACTTTTACATAAAGGTTTAAATATATCAAGGATGTAGTCAGATCAATGTTTTGGAGACCGTATCGGACCAGCCGGTTTGACCGGTTCGACCGGGGATCGGTCCAGGTTCGGTTTTAGGGGGTTGAACCGGCCGGTTCGTCCCGAACCGGTGGTCGGACCGGGAAACCGGACCGGCTTTTGTGTTTTTTTTTTATTTTAAATGGTAAAAATGGGGAGTTAAACCATAAATTAGTACGTTGAATATACAAATATACTTAAAATTTATATATAACTATAAAATACATATATAAATCATATATAAATTACTTATATTTAATTACATATATAAATATAGTTAAATCCGGTCCAACCGGTCCACCAAACCAGTAAGGTGTCCGGTTCGACGTACGATCCGATTCTGAAAACATTTGTTAGAATGTCAACGTACCCACACCTAAGTATATGGTACAACTCCTAAGTGCACACTTGAGTTTACATGCGTTCTATATTTCCTTCTTTTTTTTCCCGCCACGCTTTCCTAATCTTTCTTTCTCTTCTTCTCCTCTCTATCAATCGGAACGAATTGCCCCTTGATTCCATCAGAAGTATGACTTTCCTTTTGTTTCATCATGTAGTTGAAGTTGTCAGTTTTGTTAAGCAATCAAGTTTCTGTAGAATGTATTCTCAACTTTGTTTTGTTAGTTATAGCTTTAAGCATCTCATTAGTTATATTTTTGTTTTAAACAAGAGCTCTAATTATATTAGCACAATGCACACCTAATTAAAAGTTATTTGTTTTGTGTCTTTAGAATGGTGAAGACCTTTCCTGTTATTAGTTTGAGATTGTTATATTTGGGTGTTGGATCTTGTAAGGGTTTCAATGCTTTATGTTTAGTATGGTAAGAGAAACGTTTAATGAAATGAGGGTTTATGTCTCTCATATCTATATCTAATTAAAAGAAAGGGTAGTTAGGTATTAAAATCTACTCGTAGATGATTGGCTGTATTGCAGATGATATGTAGCTGATATGTAATTGGTAATCTAATACTAATTATTCTACCCTCAAGGTCAGATAATCAACTCCAAAATGCAAATCAAAGCACTATCTGAGTTGCAAAACTCGTTCCAAATTTTGTTTTCTTTTAATATACGACCCGGCTCTCTGTTATGTAAAACTTTCACAGTGATGGAAGAAGTAGGGTACTCTAACGGATGCAAAGCACTCTTATGCGCATGCTCTGTAACTGTAACGTGACGTTTTGCCAACGAACTTTTAGTTTACGCACTTGCATCTGTGCCAACTGCTTGAGTCATCTTTATATTTTTGTCAGACTTGAACCTCTCTCATTATTCGCACACATACTCTTTTATGACACGAGGAAAACAGGTGGTATGTATTCTCTTAGTAGAGATGAGATTAGTTACCAGACCTATAAACAGACTCACACTGTTTACACAACCTAACATATTGCAATAGAAGAAAGAGTGTATGACCAATAAACAAGCTTTCGCTATGTTTATTTACACAATCAACATATTGCAACGAAACAAATCGTCGATTATTATCTGATTCCATATTTCAAAAATTAGCAACGCTACAGGTCGTCACTAACTTCATTGCTGACAACACTTGTGTTTTATGATGTGCTTGTTTAAAATGTTACAGAGAAAACCACTTACTAATAAACAATCATGTTGGTTTCTAACACTATTTTTGGTGCATTGAAAACTCAATATTGAAATCAGCTTATCACCAGAAGTACAATGCTAATAAGAGATTCTACATACATTACTTCATAGCATATTGAGAAGTGACTCGCCAAAAACAAAACCCTACGCACAATATTTGTTTGAACTATGAGAGCAAAATTTCTATAAGATTAAGAGCATTCCCCTTGAAGCGGAAAAACAATAGAGTTGGACAGTAGAGTTCGATTAATCGATTATTGTTTTATAAAACTTCAAAATCAACAAGTTTTCCTATTTTCGCAACCTTGCTCTCAACTGGGTTATATCAATTAAATATGTGCAGTGAAAGTGAACCATTTCTTTCACAGACATACTTATAGACAAACTTTACGCAACCTTTCCTAACTTACACTTTTCAAAGTTTATCCCTAATGAACCTATTGGATCATATCTATTATCCATGATTATAACACTTTGTTCATCTCCAATGAAAGGCCAAAAACAAATGTCAAAAGTCCAAATACAGAAGTTTCAAGCAACAAACATGCAATAATTTCTGGTGTACACAACCCTCAACATTTTGTTATTTTCAGAAATGGTAACGGCCTAGTAAGGTTTACAACAAATGTTCTCTATAGAGAATTTGCAGACCTGGATGGTATCATGCTCCGTATTTTATTGTGGATTTGATGTATAGTTCTTATGGTGCTCTGAATGCTTCACCTGCATAGCGGACGTTTCCAAGTTCCTCTTCAATGCGCAGAAGCTGCATAAACAAATATAAATTAGATTTATTGACATTCGAGAGGTTGATCAGACATTTTAGAGGTTAACTACTCTCAATGATATCACAAGTACTATTATTGAATTAGGCAAAATGAGATTACAACCACAAAGCCCTATTATGATTAGAGATTCTAAATTCCTATTCCTAATACTGGTAGGATTTGTAACTTGTTCCCCAAGTTCATTCATAACTAGATGATTACCTAATGTTTAACCCACTCATATCCCTAATCAAGATAAAACTAAACATAATGATACTCTTTTTAATTTAAATAGATCTAAGTCGTATCAGTGTTTCATAAGGTCATGTGTGTGTTATATTATTCATAAGCTCCTTCATAATCATATATTCAACAACTTCTGTAATTTGTGTAAGTTATGAGTTATGACCATAGGTGGCAAGAGTCATCAAAATGGCTTGGTCAGGTTACATGTTATCCATTTTATTACGATAAAAAATTTAATCTTTGAACAAAATGATTTATGAGGTATGCCCTAGAACCCTAGACTACTCTCATTATGTTCAAGTTATAGCTAAATTTTTTAATTCAACACATCTGACCATATATTGCAACTTCTACTTATGACCATATATTATAATACCTGGTTATACTTGGCCAATCGCTCACTTCGGCAAGGAGCGCCAGTCTTAATCTGACAATTGATTGAAAATACAAAAGGTTAGAACAAAATAAATAATACTGAAAAATGATTATTGATGATGTACAGATAGCACATGAGATTAAATGACACCTGTCCACTAGCCAAGCCAACTGAAAGATCTGCAATGAAGTTATCCTCTGTTTCACCACTACGGTGGCTAACCATCACACCCCATCCAGCAGCCTTTGAGTCAAGAGCTGCTTGGATCGATTCAGTTACTGTACCTATCTGGTTAACCTGAATTAATTCAAATAAGAGGCACCATTAATCAAACAAATTGACTTCGTGCGGAATACTAATGGCTATTGAAGGATATAGCATATTAAATATTGTTAGAAGCTGTCAAGATCAGAACTACAAAAGCATAAAACGTAAAACATTTATGACAAGGTATCTAATTCTTGTACTTGCCTTTAATAGCAGAGCGTTGCAGGCCTTTTTCTGAATACCTTCTGCAATTCTCTTTGGATTTGTGACCAACAAGTCATCCCCAACAAGTTGGATGTCAACTGAAGATTGTAGTGAGGTCCATGAAGTCCAATCATCTTGGTCAAAGGGATCTTCAATTGAGACAATTGGGAAATCTCTCACAAATTCTCTATACAAATCACCAAGTTTTGGAGCTGAGAGCACATGAGCTCCATCATTTGGTTGTTTCTTGAAATTGAGATCGTATTTACCATCTTTTGTTAAGAACTCAGAAGCAGCAACATCCATTCCTATTTTAATCTGCAAAATTTTCTCTCTAAATCATGGAAGTGTGAAAAAGAATTACGTAACTCGAACATACAAAAAAGTTACATGTCAATTACCTTGCCAGTGTAACCAGCCTTTTCAATTGCATCAATGAGCAACACAAGTCCTTCCCTATTATCCTGGACATTGGGAGCAAACCCACCTTCATCTCCAACATTGCATGCATCTTGTCCATATTTTCCTTTAATGATTCCCTTCAGTGTGTGATAAACTGTAATTATAGGTCAGAAAACTAGCATCATTGATAACAAATTACTTTTTTCAAGCTATTACATATTATCATTGCTGTTCCCAAATCCCAACCATAGAAATTGTGCTTCCACTATACTCAGATTCCCATATCACAGGCACAAAAGAAGTTAGAAGTCTTTTTCTGTCAACCAAGGATTTGACCAAAGTATGCAAATGTTTGACCAGGCATACAATTCAAATTTACGAGACCTATACATGAGAATCAAGTATCAACTAATTGACACCACCCTGTGTTTAGAGAAACAGAATTGCTGCAGGAAGCGTGATTTTCATACGATCAAGCCAGGTTATCCCCAAACAATTTTTTGTTGAAAAACCAACTTTTCTATAAGTAATTACTGCAAAAATATGATTACAAAAATCATATTCATCCATTGAAAATCTGATTGTTTGAGTAAAATGAATAGGTATATCTATGCATTCAAAATACACTTTGGATAGCTGTTGACCTGTCAGATCCATCTTATTTTAATTCACCGTTTGACCCGTTAGCAATGAAACATAACTCAAAGTGATCTATCCATAAGTTAATAGCTTAAAACTGCAACCTCTACCCTTGATGCACGAATTATGAACCAAAATGACAATTAAACTCCCGAAAGATTAGAGGAATATGCTAACCTTCACTACCCATCCGCAGAGCCTCGGCAAACGAAGCAGCACCAACAGGCAGTATCATGAACTCTTGCATGGCTAGATTATTACCAGCATGACTACCTCCATTAATCACATTAAACGCTGGAACTGGCATAACAAGCTCTTTTGTCCCTGATATCTCTTGAATATGCTTGTACAACGGTATGCCTTTTGCTCCTGCACCAGCTCTGCACACACTGAGTGACACTCCCAGTATCGCATTAGCACCAAGCTTAGACTTATTTGCAGTTCCATCAATCTCCAACATAATACCATCAAATTCAGCTTGATTCCTTAACAATATCCACAACAAAAGCATCAAATCAATACTCTATCCCAATCGTTACTAATGAGTAATGATCGATGTTAACAATACTTAACATAAACGAAGCTTAATTAGGGCAAAACAATCAAATATCCAAATCAACGCTCTAAATGATCACAGAACTCGCAAATTTGAGAATACATGTACGATTTACCTGACATCAACACCGATGAGCTTAGGTCCTAAGATCTCATTAATATTCTTCACAGCATTCAGAACACCTTTACCTCCATAGACGCTCTTATCACCATCTCTAAGCTCCAACGCCTCGTAAATACCAGTGGAAGCACCACTCGGAACAGCAGATCTGTAGAGATCATCCGTCACGAGATCAACCTCCACCGTCGGATTTCCTCTGCTGTCAATGATCTGCCTCGCCTTCAGCGACTTCACCGTCGACGATTTCGCCGACGAAAGGGACGGAGACTGAGCGACGGAGACTGAGTTCCGAACGATCAACGGCGTCGGAGATTTACGGGAGGAGGACGGCAAGTTAACAATGGAAGATGTTGACGGTGGTGGTGAGATTGAAGGTTTGGTGGAGAAGAAGGGGGTTGAGAGTGAGGTGGTGGTGGGAGGTGCTAACGCCATTGGAAAGATGGTGGTGGTGAGATGGTTGAAGATGTTTGTGTGTGTGAGTGTGTGTGTGTGTGTGTGTATATTAACGGTGGAAGAATGGGGAAGTCCGCCGTGTGCGGCGGCGATAACAGAGTGGGTTTATGTAGGTGGTGGTGGTGGTGGTGGTGGTAGGTGGAGGTGACGATGTTTTAGGTTCTGAAAAGCCAAAGGCCAGCTTCAGAGGTGTAATTTTATATTTTTATGTACTATCTGACGTGGAAAATATAAATTGTAAGAAAGGTGACATACTCGAGGTTAGAATACGAACCCGAACACGATACATTAATGCAAGTCAAATACATTATTTTTATTTTTATATTATTGTAGACATGGGCGGATCTACTTAGAGTCGAGGGGTAGTCTCCGTTACCTCTTAATTTTTACGAGTAGTGTAAAGAGAAAAAATTACGGGTTTATGTAAAATAAAAAATACAGTTTTACGTTACCACTAAGAAAACATTACTTTACCCCTAAATTTTTTTAAACTCAACCCTTCATAGAAAGTTTTAAAGTTTATAAAAAATAATCTTATATTTTATAAAAAACATTACATTATATTAAAACATAAATAACTAATAAACCTAAAATATAATAATAATAATGAACAAGTCCAGAATTAATATAAGCCCAAAAAACATTAAACAACTTAAAAAATCTAACTAATTAGCCTAAATAATCATAACTCAATCAAACATAAAAAAAATAAAAAAAAAATCCATTCATCGCCCATGCCCCCATCAACCATTCGTCTCTTCCCACATACCACATCTAGTTAGCCACCATCCACACACACCGCCGATTACCCCACGGCTCCACCACTGGCTGTCAGGCTAACCACCAACGAATTGCCGCCTGCTACGACACTCGTTGCCATCGTTCACATGTGATCTTTCATCAATTGATCCCCCACTTCAAGATAACATTTCTAGTTTTTTTTTCTCTATTACACTATGAGATTAGGGATTTCAGATTTATGTTGTTCAATTTTTAATATTTAGGTGTTATTTGTTATAAAAATTTATGGTTATTTGGTTTAATTTCTAATATTTAGGGTTTATACAATTAAGTGTATGAAGTAGGGATTTGAAAGATAAATTAGAGGTTTGATATTAAAATTAGATATTTGAATTGTGTTATTTCTAAATGCAATTTGTAATCTTATTGTGTTATTTGTTATAAAATTAGGGATTTTAAAGATGAAAAAAAAAGTTCTTATTGACAATTTTTTCAAAAGAAATTTTCAAAAATATGATATTTTTTCTAATAATGATGATCATATTGGGTTAACAACTTCTTTGAGTTCAATTCCTTCGGGTTCAATACCTTCGATACCTATGATTTGAATGATTTTCCTTCGAACCCTTTTATTAATATAAATGTACGGTAAAAAAATTACGTTACCCCTGAACATTACTTCTAAATCCGCCACTGATTGTAGATGCACTTAAAAGTTACAAAACACATAATCAGAATAACAATCACGTAATATGTTTTATCTTAGTGTGTTAGTGATTGCAGAATGGTTGTTATTGAGTTGGCAAATAGATTGGCGTAAAGTTGTAAATGTGTTAGGTAAGTAATAGGGTGATAAAAATACACATGTTTTAAATGGAATCGTATTTTCTATGACCTTTTTAGTTGTAATTTAACTTGTTTGGTTTTAGTACGACCCAAGACTAAGGTAATCTAAATACTAGTCTATCCAAATTTTGAATATTTTAGTGTAGTTGCTTCTCATTTGATAAATTACCACCCGCTACCAAGTTTATTTTGAAGACATAATGAAAGGAAATTAGGGTATGATGTTATGTAAAGAGATTGAATTGGTATAATGTTTAGCAAGAAAATAATGAGTAAAAGCTATGATTGTGCTAAAAAGAATATGTTTATTTATATAAATTGGTGTTGGTATTTTAGCATATGCAAACATATTTTCAATTAAATTATAACAAAAGACTGAAAAATAAATATGAAGTATCAATCTTAATTGGTATTTTTTTCTAAATACGTTTGTGTTTTAAATAATATCAATACTAATACACAGTAGAGGTTCAAAACCCGGGATTTTGACTTAAATTGATTCGTGTCAAACCAATGTGGATTTGATCAATACAAGTCAAAACAAGTTTAAACCGGAATAGAAATCGCTTCGTGAGTGGTTTGACTGAGATTGACTGGTTTTTTGAACCTTGTTGAAAACAATTATAACCTATCGAGTTACAAACAAATTTCAAACCTACGAGTTGAACCAAGTTGGAAACGATTATAGTGAAACCGTTTGGGGAATTAGGTCAGATCGTCAGTTCATGTTCTCATCCTGATGCATAGAGCTTTTAATAGAAATCAGATGAGCTTTTTGTAATTACTATTCCATCATGTTAGCTTACAACTAAAAACTCATTCATCAAACACTTGATATTAGAAAAATACTATTCAATCAAACTAGCTTGCTACTTAAAAGCTCATTCATACGACCACTTGAGAGAGACAAGTTCAAGCTCACAACACTAGTCGGCTCCCTCTAATAAATTTTTTAGAGTAAAGTACATAACATATTTGAAACTTAATTTTTTTTAAATTTAAAAATTAGAGCAAACTTCATTGCTGCTTGTGGTTTGGTCAAAATAACGGTTTTCCTCCAAACATTTCAAAATCGTGATTTTACTCCTGGTGGTTTACCACCATCACCATCCCCCTCTATTATCTCTCTCCCGTCACCAAAAACCTACCCCACACACCATCTATGTCAAATGAAGCCAAATCGACACCACCACTGCAGCACCACCATCGCACAACCACTACCGACTCCTCCGGCCGAATCAACAACACTACCGCACCACTCTTTTTTGCAATCCTGGTTTACTTCCGTCATCACCTAGAGCCCTAAATAAGCCTTCTTGATCACCCTAAACCACCACCATCACACCACCACTTTCAATCAACCCATAAATCAACATCATTGCCACACTACAAATGACCATTGCTTTTCCTTGAACCTAGAAGAGTTTAGATCTACGAGAAGCAACATGGATGATGGAGATATGAAGCAGATCGAAAGAAGGTTATGGTGGGGTTTTGATGATGTGTTCTTTTTTGTACATATTAACTTATGAAGCAAATTTATGTTCGATTTAAGGTCTTATTTTTATGAGCGATGGTTATGATTGTTAGGAATGGTGGTGGTGGTGGTTGTGATTTGGGCGATAATAATGGTGACAAATGGTGATGGTTTTGTTAGCAATGAGTGTGATCTTGGGCAGTAGTGGTCTTGTGGTCAACATGGCAGTGGTGATGGTGATGGTGTTGGGGGAAGTGGTTTGTGCTGGTGGTGTTGGTAGTTAGGGGTGGTGTTGGTAGTTTGGCGTGGTGCTGGTGTCATGGCTAATTGGCTATGGTGGTGTTGGGGTGTTGGGTTTCTGAACAATATACATTTTTAATATATCAGTTTGGATAAATTATATTTTTAGTCCTTATTAGTAAAATGACCAAAATAATCTTATAATTAACAGAAAAAAATAATAGTGTTAGTGGATAGGAGCTAATTGAGACAGATCACAAACCATCGAGAGTAAATCGCAATTTTAAAACGTTTGAAGGAAACAATTATTTTAACCAAACTACGATGAGCAAAAAGTGAAGTTTACTCTAAAAAATTAACTTATATTTGAAACTTGTATGACATACAAAATCATTAAAATTCAAAAGAAACAAGTCAAACTCAACAAGCCACAATCTTTTAGTAAAGTACATAACATGAGCCAAGTTTGCAAGTTGAATTGAAGATTACGAGCAGAGCTAGTTTGACTCGTATAAAATATTGTTATAAGCATGAGCCCGAGTTAATGCTAGCTCTGTTCGACTCTTAACTGAACAACCTTACCTTGAATCATAATCACTCTTAACAATCATGTGGTACAAAATCTTGATTATTTTGAATAAATAGAATAATACAAAAATCCAGAAAACCATACAAGTGTTGTAAAATAAAGGTAAACACTCTGAATTAGTATGAAGAATTAACAAATAGCAAATCTACATTTACCTTAATTAATCAATTTTACCTGGATAACACTAACCGTAGGCGTTTTATCTAAATTTGTTTGATATTATAACACATAGTTGAGCCAACAAACTTATAGCAAAACTGCAGCTCATACCCAAAATTGAAATTCAAAGGTACACCAAGATTGATGTTATGCAAACAGATAGGTTATAGGAACGCAGAAGATCAACATAAGCAAGTGGCAATAAATCTTGTTATGAATTAAACATGCAATCTGAGGACAATTAGGGTTCTACTTAAGAAAGGTGCATCCAAGAAACAAAAAGACGTATACTACCAATGAAGTCAAGAGCTCCAGGGTCCAAGTTGGTTGCAAAATGGCTGCAGGAATCATAGGAACCAGACATGAACCACAAATCCATCCAACCACTAGGGATCCAAATCTGTAATCAATGTGAAAATGGGTTGGGTTAAATTATTGGTTAAACATATAAACAATATATAACATGGAGATCTGGATAAACAATGATAAGGGTATCCAATTCAATACTGCATGTCTTCTTATTTGAGATCACTAAAGAGCAATGAGTGGCAACTATGTCAAGTTGGCAGGTTGAAATTGATGAACACGAACACGAGCACGACCACGACCAGGACCACGACCACGACCACGACCACGACCACGACCACGACCACGACCACGACCACGACCACGACCACGACCACGACCACGACCACAACACGTGTATTAATTCATGTCAAACATATTAACCCTAACCCGGGCACATTTAGAAGTCAACTTAACTATATTTAACCAGTTTGAACTTTAAAGATCACGATAGGCAAATTAAACTTCCCAAAAATCAAATCTTGAATTTTCTATACCACCCCTCTAAAAACGATAAGTTTTACATAACCCACAAACTTAAACTGGTCAGCGGATCAACCCATTTAACTTTCAACAACCTGAACACAACTTTGTCTATCAAACGGGTTAGATAGGTCAACCCCAAACAACGGCTATTTATTAAATTGTTAAGACTGTCCAACCCAGATAACATGCCAACTTGGAAAGTTATTGTAGAGTACTTAAATATTACAAAATATTTTTAATAGACGTAATAAGTACTAAGTTATGACATATTATGTAGCATGTAGCAATAACATGGTGTTCTAGTATGAGATTTCATAAGAAACTAAACAAAGCGTGAAAGTGGTTAGTGAAGATTAAAATATTGTTCAGGGCATCAGCATATTAACACAGTCCAAATGGACAGATTACTGGTTTTATAAGTAGTTAACTCTAAAAGCAATAGATAGATGAGGAAAATTACGAGGGTTGATAGGCCCTTTATAAACTCACCCAATAACAGATGCCCTTGCTATGCTCTTTGACTTGTCATTGAGGAAGTATATGCAAGCAAACAGAGACAGTGCAACCTGTATCATATAAAGATGAACTAAGGCAAAGATACTAGATACAAAATCAAGATATAAATGACATCTTAAACTATAGACACAAATTGAACTCCGACATTATTTATTCTTCCACAATCATCAATAAACTAACACAAGGCAATAATTTGGCATAATACTATGTAATAAATATTTCTTAAGTAGTAGTATAGATATTTGGTAAACATAACATTGTGCAAATAGTAAGTATCTCTTCAGCGAACAAAGGTATGTTTCAATTTGCATTTTGGAACTCATTATCTACTCAATAATCAGTAATCTATGTTCAGATAAAAAGGTTCTGCTTATGAAATTTCACTATTTAGGGGGAATAATCAGTTTTGAGCCACTGCAAAGGAACCAAAATCATCTAACTACCCCATCTGTTTACCTAATTATAGGGCCTTCTCGTATTTCACGACAAGCCATTCAATTTTTTCACATAAAACTTTTAATGTCATTCATCTAATAATTCCTTAAACAATGCAAATTCACCAAACCCTCAAATATCTAGTATCTGCAGCTCCAAAGACTATGAGATTATCTTCTACAGTCTGTTTAATAACTGCTGATTATAGATCTGATTATTCAATATAACATAATCATTTCAAAGTGAATATCCAAACAACCCATAAATTCTTCAAAGAAGTACAAGATAAAAAGAACATCAAACCTGGAATGCAGGACCACCCTCAGCAGAGTTCATCACACTCCAAAAGGCCATAAACGTAAACAGAAACAATCTTCTTAGGATGATGATAGTCTCAGGAAGTTCTACAAAAGTGAGCAAGTTCTGAATCCAAGGTGGAGACTCTTCTACTTTCTTCTTCAGCCTTGTTTTTAAGTTGATTTTTGTTTTTTTCCTGTTCTGGAAGCTTCTCATAAGTATCTTCTCAAAAGCAGCTTCTATCGACTCTGCACTTCTCTCATGACCGCCATACTGGCTTAAAAGAAAATTTCGAGAACTCCATACTTCTTCCTCAGAAGCATCACTAGTTATACCAAGACGTTTGTAAGGATCCCAAACATGACTTCGAGGGTATTTCGAAATATTACCTAACCGAATAGAACACAACATCAATCCTCACTTAACAGAAACATTCCAGACTAACAAAATAACTTCAATGGTACACAGATGCTTAATCAGCTACTTAAACTTGATACTATCCAATAAATATATTAGAATATTCAAAGTCAAGATCATTCGATTAGAGCCAATTTTTGCAAGTACTTTAAACCCCATAAACCATGGTTAAAATTAGGTTAAATATTACGTTATCCACAGAACAACTTAAGTACCTCCATATGTAGAATCAGCAGCAGCACATCTAGGGCTTCTAAACACCAAAGCGCACAGTGCCGGCTTCCTCAAATTCCCATTAATCGAACTGCACGATCAAACACACACACTAATAAACAAGAAGGGACCAAATAACTCAAAAACATACCACTTCTTGTACACAAAATCATCGAATTAGAATCAATTTCAGTACAATATCAACATAAACCACCAGAAATGAGCCAAAACATGAATATATATCAATTTCAACCGGGATTTTTACAATTATACGTAGATAAGGTGTTAAGAAACTTACAGATTCTTTCCGAGGAAAGAAGATGAGGTAATTGGGTTGGAAAGAAGAAGAGAAGACATGAAATTATGAACCCTAGATATGGTTATGAAGAATCACAAGTCATAGAAGAGGCGACGATGGACTTTGGTAGATACACCTGCTGGAGAGAGGTGAAGCTTTTCGCTAGGCTTTGGTCTTATATTTGGATGTGGTTATCATTCATGATTTTACAGTTTTACACCCTAAGCTTTCTTTATGTCCAAATCTGGTGTTTTTTCCACCCGTGGAAAGTGTACGAAATTTGAGATGAAATTATCACGCAAAAACAATTTATAATCACACAAGAAGGATTACAATTGTATAATATCATCACGTAGTGATATAATTATCTCACAAAAATATACTTCTATGTAATAATTTCACATTTGTGTTGTAATTTCATATTTGTGTGATTATTCTAACACGTGCGTTATAATTTCACCTGTGACGTTTTTTCTTGCGTAATAACTTCATTCGTTTCGCACGGAAATATAACTTTTTATAGTAAACTTTCTTTTTACATCTATCCCCTTAAAACATATTATTATCATATACTTATTTAAAACATAAGTTTTTAATACATAATATACGATTTTTTAAGCATGATTTAAGAAAATATGTAATTTTAATATATGAAATTGCACCTTTAATTTAAAGAGAAGATTTATAGAATTTAAATACTTTGATTCACCGGTGGAAGAATCTCCATTCCCTCAACTAAAGGTCACTTCTAAAAAGAATAAAATCAAAGTTATAATCTGCACATAATTCTAGTAAGGAAACTGTTGTAGATGGTAAATTATTCACAAATGTATGTCTACATGTTCGTAATACACAAGATTAGGGGTGTGCATGATCGATTTTGTTTGGTTTTGGCCTAAAACCGAAATCAATAATCGATATTTCGGTTTCTAGGTTTTTAAAACCGTTCAGTTTCGGTTTTTCCGGTTTTTGGTTTTCAGTTTTAGCTTCGGTTTCGGTTCCGTTTTTGGTTTTTTTCGGTTTTACCATTTGTGCTTCATGTTTCAGAAAAAAATTGTTTTAAAGTAATGAATATAAGCCAAAAACTTTGGTCTTACATTATTTTGCTGATCTCTAAATATAATCTATATATTTTTATAATTTAGTTGACATTAAAATTAAATGCAAGTCATAAAAATATAAGAACAATATATTTAATAAAACATTTTAATCTATCAATTCAAATAAAAAAATAAATATTATTCTTGAAACCTAAATATTTTATCTCTTTTAGATAACACAAGTTAAATAAGTAACTAATAGGCTGATAATTTTTATAAGTATTTGATTACGCCTCTAAATTTACAAGTTTGATTATATGGTTCCGGTTCGATTTTTTTGTTTTTTGTTACAAGCAAAACCAAAACCGAACTGAAAAATTCAGTTTTTAAAAAATCATCAAACCAAACCATCGGTTTTCTAGCGGTTTCGGTTTCATCGGTTCGGTTTCGTCGGTTATTTTGGTTACGATTCGGTTATTTTGGTTTTTAGCTCATCCCTACGCAAAAGTGTGTGCGCTTGTGTCAGTAAACTACCAACATAAGTGCTTCGATGTCAAAAACTTTTGGCGAACTCAACCAGAAAAACAAACATATGTTAGAGGCTATTTGAGAGCATCTAAGTTAGCATCTTAATGATTCAGATATCTGAATGATTCAGATGTTTGAAAATTCAAATGTCTAAATGATTCAGCACATAATGGTTCAGACTGTTTGTTTCGCAATCAAATATATGATGATTCAGACATTTGCCTCTGAATGATTAAGCATTATATTAATATTAAATAATTAAAAGATCTAATGTTAAATTGTTAACCTCTTATCTGAATTTATCAAACAATTACCTTTGAATAGTTATACAATTTTTATGGTTCAACACTTAATGATTCAGATCTCTTATTGGTTCAGCACTTAATCATTCAAAAATTACCAAACAACCTATTAGTGTGTGCATATAGGATCAAAGTTTATAGCAGAGTGCTAAAAGAAAGACTGTAATGGTCATGGGTTCACCTTTTAACTGAATAATGTTCGCTATGTAATCCCAAAAAGACATTGCACATACAAATGTAACTTTTAAAACATAACCATTCTAGTGTTCTACAGTTCTGCTTTTAAGTAAATACCAATCTTGGCTCTTCCACTGACCGAAAGCACACCTAAAAATACAAGAACCCAAAATAATCAATCAGCCAACCCGAAAACTGAAACTACCCAGCAAAGTACTAAATATAATGGAGCTTTAAAACTCATGTTGACACCATGCTACTACAATGGCTAATGATGTCGAGATCTCGGTTCACGATTCAATGTAGACCGACAGGCATCGATATTAGCATTGACTTCAAGATTTGTATTTATAAGCGATGCTAGTTGTTAAGGTTTTCTTTTTTCAGTCTCGCCTTTTCCTCTTCTCTTTCTTGCTATCTCTATACTCTTTATCTGCAGAATGTCGAGATCTGCTAGACGATTCACGATGTCTACGCTTCGAGTGTTTTCTGTGTTCTTTTTTTCTTTCTTTATGTCTTGAAGAACTGTGTCGGTCCCGATAACTGTCAGATGAGTCACTTGTACTGTCATAATCCCGTTTAGATCGTCTTCGACTTTTTTCATCGTCTGAAGAGCTTCTGTCCCTTTTAACCTTACTCTCCTTTTTCATAATTTCATGATTATATTCTTTAGCATTTAGTGTACCAACGTTTTTATGTGCGTCGGAATCGACAGGTTCATGTTTCTGAGGCACGTCCTGAACTTTTGTTGGTTTTTGAGCTGCTTCAGGTGGTTTGTATGGTTGATCAGGGGGTACCTCAAGGCCTAACTCTTTCCCGAGTGATTCCAGAAAATCACCGGCCATTAAACGACTTAAAGTCGTATTAGCAGCTTCTATTTTCTTGGTCGGATCTTCCTGTTGATTGATGTTAATATTTTCCTCTTCATCCTCTGAATCATCAGAGAATATAGCCTACAAGCATATCAAATTGTCCAAGTTTAACATTTAAGAAAGCAGAAAGGATTAGGTTATTAAAATGATGGAGGTCATTCAGCCACTTATGTAGAACATGGTCAATTCAGGTTGTACTTAATCTGATAATGAGTCAAAGGCAGATAATCAGTTAAAAATGAAACATGTCAAATGAAGTGATGAGTCAACAGACTAAGACGAACCCAAATGCTTACAATGTCCTACATTGTTTTATGGGAAAGAAATTATCTAACAATAACATCGTTCTTGACATCAATAAACCATTGATATTGGTCAAAATTTGATATTTGAGTAATTAAGTAACCAAAAGCCTATATGATCAAAGAGAAGAGAAAAGGAGGCGAAAAAAAGAGACAAAATTGGTCAAGTGACTCGTGTGTCATATATGATTAAAAATATATATATTATTTCAATAATAATCTAATCTTTCTGGGAAATAATGATTAGTAGGTTTTATGCATTAAAAATATACTTCAAGACACTCTCGACCGGTTTATCCCGTTTAATCAGTTTTTTCTTAGCTGTTTTGTAAGTTTACTTGTTTGACCCAATACGTCTTTAATATTAACCCATATGGACCCATTCATAGTTAAAATGGGTAAAATTTGACATCTCTAAAAAAGAACCTTGAATGGTAATCTAAGAGGAAAAAAATACCTTATAAAGATCAACTGGTCTCTCAACATTTTCAACCTCAATATTTTCAACCTCAACTTTGTCTTCAGCATCCATGACATTTGTTCTCTTTTTTTCATCTATTTGAGGTGATGAGACGTTGTTTGAGATGGTATTCTTCTCTTCTGTTGTAGCCTTAACATAGTCTGGCATGAAGATAAGAGAATCCAACTTGCTCCTCGACCTTGGCGGAGGTGGCGGCTGCAAATAGTAATTGTTAATTATTTAGGTCATATTATTATCACATACATGCATTTAGTTCCACTGGGAACCTACCTGTAATTTGTATCATATTATTTGAGGAATCATTATAAAACACAAAATTTTACAGTAGAAGAAAATAAAGAGATACCTTTCCCATGTAAGGATCAATTAAATCAAAGCGCTTGCATAAAATAGGTGCAGGTCGCCATTGAAATTCCTCACGCTTCGGAAACATACTCTTTTTTATAATTTCTTCAGTTTGACTAACTCCATTTATCTGTTAATAAATAATTAAATTAAGATCACGAATCCCATACAAAACAATGTTTTTAGAAAACTACTATACATGCCTCTGATCCTCCAGAAGTGAACTGTAACCCTAGACCAGCTGATGTACCCAATATTTGTTGACTGGAAACTTGACTTTCTTTTCGCCACTTTCCCTGTGTTATTGCCTCTGCAGCAGCATCAAATTCCAATCTTTCTCGAGCACGAGCAGTCTCTGACATTTTACTTGATCCACCAGCATCTATTGTGCGAAGACCTCCCCGATATTTCTCCTTTAGGTACTGCTCAAATCGTTCTTGCTTGGCAGGGTCATGTTGAAATGGTTTTGCCATTTCGGTGGGCTCCACCTAAATCAAAAAATTTTCAAAAGATTAGGTGTATACTACTTCATTTTTGTTAAGGAACACAGTTTTGTCTGCATAAAATCCAAATGCACCAAAATCTCAGAAGATAAAAATAGCCAAGAGCCATATCTAGATAAACTAGAGGTGTTGTTCACTTATGATGGGTGGGTTTGGATTGGGTTTTATCTAAAATGGGTCAAATGGAATCGATGTTTAGCTAAAGATGGAACGGGTGCAGTAATTTGAAAGTGGCCCAAAATATACCTTTAACACATACAACCGACTAAATCACTGTTTGCATGATCATAATTTCTGCAAGTCATTTATAAAAATTTAAAAACTGCAGAGAATATTGTGAGCCAATCAGGACCGTATTAGAAGGTGACATGCTTCAACTGAACCCCATTTTAACAAATTACGCATCCAGCCCATCTTGTCACACTAAATAAGCAAAGAAATTAGTGACTCACAAATGATGCAGGTTCAGTGAATGTGTCTGACAAATGAAACTGGAGATTAACATTATCAGTGGCAGGAACAACAGGTTTTAATTCTTTTGCGGTTCTGTCCAGAGGTTTTTCTCCTAAAATGTTTCCACGGGTTTCTGCTGTCATCTTTTGAGCATTTGGAGCTGCTACTTTTTCATTCAACAATGGTTTAGTTTTGTCACCATGTTTTTGTCTTGCCTCCCATAGTTTCCTTTTATAGTAATCATTGCCATCTCCACCATTAAGAAAGTTAAATAGTGGATTTGATTGGTTTTTCTCTCTAGAAAGTTCCTCAAATAATGTACCACAACGAGCTACCAGAGTTGCAACCCCTTCAATTAAAACCTTCAAATTATTATCCACAGGTGGAGGAACCTCTGGTGGAGGAACTTCGGTCGCCTTTTGGTTGACATCAAGTTTAGCAGGGAACTTATGATGTGGCACAAAATCCTTTGGAACTACTGGAGGATCAAATCTGAGAACATGGATACCGAAATATAAGAATGTAATCAAGTTCTATATAGCGCTTAAATGAAAAGGAGTTCTTTTGTCGTGCTAAATATACAAAACTGATACTATTTAAATTGCCTTTTGTTGTATCCCTGTCGCATTCATGAAAAACTCTTACTTTTTTAATAGTAAGAACCAAGTAAAAAAAAGTGTTTAAACAATACAAGTTATCAATGTAACACTTTAAGTTGCAAAGATAAAGAAAAGAGATTTGTCACCTTTCTAGCCGGTAGTCAGGATTGGATGCAACTTTAAAACCAGGCAGGACACCATGTTGTTTTGAACTGGACTTCTTTTTATCCTCTATGGTCAATCTTGAAGGTTCCTCAATTTCTTCCACAAAAGCTTCAAAATCATAACCTGTTACCCAAATTTTACCAATGTTATGAATATAAGACTTGCTAGATAAATTGTGTATTAATTTCAGCCTTTTACTTAATCTGTGTCACAAAGGAGTTTATACTAGTATCACAATCGATTGCACACCAGATAACACCATGCCCTAAAATAAAATGAGTAATAAAGGAGAAATAAATGACCATCTTAGAAAATTATATATTATACGCAAATAGATTTTATAATTTGCTTCAAAAGTCCAAAAAGAAGTAGTTACAGTATTAAGCATGTTACATGAACCTAATTTAGCCTCATGTTATGTGGAAACTCTTAAGAGATGTGAAAAGCACCACTTTGCATGATAAATCAAAATCATAAGATGCTTCACTTACTGATTTGAATTATATTATTTACCACCCATGATCGAAAATATAAAGCCTATAGTACATCGGTCCTAATCATTGTTGAGTAATAGGAATATATCGTCCACTGCAATTTATAAGCAAAAAACATAACATTTGACACTACAAAAAAAATTTAAATAAATCAGATGATAACCTGCCGCGTATACATCCTCGTCTTCTGCGTCAAGCTCTTCAAGGGCTCCGATGCCAAAACCAGGTGCAACATTTCTTGCTGATAAAATAGAGCCAGCACAAGTTATAAAGTTGGAAAAAAAATTACACAGCAAGCAATCAATGCAAGTAATTGCATGCAAATAATAAACTAGTAGCCATATCATTTAACACAAAGTACATGAAAAGATACAAGCTCATACGTTTGAAAGAAAAGAGACCATCTTTCTTTGGAATCACCCTTTTGTGCCCTGACTCCCTATTTCCAGGTAAATGTGACCTTTTGTTGTCTGAAGTTAGACAAAAATTGGTGAGTGGAATAGTTTGAATAACAACTTGGCTAGCTACCTTCCGGGAGCTACATACCCCTAAATTCAGGAGCGCCTTTGAATGGATCATAGCCTAGACCATGCATATCCTGCTTCGGATTTAGCACATAAACCTGAAAAGAGAACAAAATTATGAAACTCTCTGGGAATAATGTATAGCCTCTCTTAATTAATATGATAACTACAATGTCAGGGATATTTAAAATTGAATAAGCTAACAAAAAAATGCTTATATGAAAACAAAACAACCAAGGGATAGAATAAACAAGTTTTTAAATGTCTTTTCAACTCTTTCTACAATGATAGTTCATGGTCGTGAATAGGAAATGTAATGGAAAGATAAAATGGCAACATCATAGATTTGTAGAACAAATAATATAAAATGCTGGCCTTTATAATGAGTAGGAAATACAAGTTCAAAACAAATAAGGGTGAAGAGAAGGGAATAGCAAACTTGTGAAACAGATGGATGTTTAGTTAAATGAAGCAGCAATTATTTCGCTTGTTCTCAATGCCATTGCACTCACATAAAATCAACATTATTTTTTTAATCATAATCACGGAGTATAAATTAAGGATGGTACTTCTTAAAACATTTCCACTTAAAAGTCATTGTCCATGTTGACATTATGTTTCCATTAGTTTTTTACAATTTCAAACCATGGTGGCAATCCTTTTCTATGCTCAATGCAAAATTTGAAACTTCTGTCTCAGAATCCACAAACCAAAAAGAGTTCGCCCAATCAGCCAAAAATATATTTTGTACCAAACAATCAAGAAGAAGTGCATGGTTCTTGCAACAAGAAACAATAACACCAAGCCTTCTTATACCAAATGAACCATGATGATTGATAGCCTGATTTGAGAGAGAATTTTGAGAGACTGATGTGATTTTATAGCATGCCCAAAGCATAGTAGATGTAGATTACTAAGTGTTGGTTATTTTTGGATTTAGCCATAATCACATTCAACAACTCGGTTTTGAGTTTTGACGATTGAGAAGTCCCTTTGGGGCATTAAAGAAATCTTAACAAACATGATTCCTGAAGACATATGATAACGTTTGAAGTCAGACAAACACATGCAGAATCTACAGAGTAACCAAGTATAAATAAGCCAAACTGCTTAAGGAGGTTAAGTACACCAGATTAGCATAAATGTCAGAACTCGGAAATAATTCAAAAAAAAAACAATCAACCAAGTGATAGGAACCGTATTCCTAGAGCAACAGTCCATTCTTTCCTATCTGGTAACCAAACACATTTTCCTCATTCCATGGATACTTTCAATGTATACTAAACATTAATACAAAAGAAATGACAATCAACCGAGTGATAGGAACCATATTCCTATAGCAACAGTCCGTTCTTTCTTATCTGGTAACCAAACACATTTTCCTCATTCCATGGATACTTTCAGTGTATACTAAACATTAGCACACATAGTCAGAAACAAATTAAATAATGGAATCCATGATGCAATACGATAAGGACTAATAAAAAAGCAACAAGAAAATATACGCACTGGAGTAGTTTTCTGAAACTGATTAATATCATCAGTAGGAAGCTCTGCAGCAGTTTCCATGTCATCTTCAACTTCAGCATCCTCAGGACCCCCAAGAGCAAGAAAAGCTTTTCTAGCTTCTCTGCGAGCATCTGCAATTAGAAATGTTTATTGATGAGCATCTTATCTCTTTTCTCCTGGATGCATATTTACTAGATAGTGAAAATGCAATTATTCTTGACTAGGGTAACTTTACATGGTTTTGGGAAATGAATATATATTTCAAGTAGGTTTTATAAGACATGATACTGACAATTGAGAAACATTAAACATACCATAATGTGTACTCTTTGAACTTTTTATTGATTGACCACGACGCCATCCCATTTTCAGCATTAATCGGACGCCTAACCATCAACAGCATGAAGATATAAACAGGCATCATAAGAAATGATATGTATACACATACACTCACATAGAGAGAGACAAAGAGAAGAAAGTTTAATTAAGAACCAATATATAAGTTGAGAACCACAAAACTACTTGAGTTATTGTGCATATTGCCAATCTGTGGTAAATAATTAAAAGGGGCAGAAAAGGAAAAAATAATATTTTACTCAATCCAGACTCTCTGTCTCCCCCAATTTCTAGCCACCCCCACATATGCACACCACATATCCTTCCTTTCATTAAGGTAAAAGTTTTCACTCTCTTCATCCTCTAGCAGACCCGGCCAGAAACTAATTCTGCCACCAACATCTTGTCTTATATTATGTAAGAACTGCCACCCTAGAAGCGGCGTGCTGACATCAAAGAGATGTTTTGATGTGTGAGAACCACCACTGAGCTTCAATGTTTTGTCCTTGCAGAAGCATGCTGACGAAGAGATTGTACCGATTAGCCATCATGAAGATGAAGACAATGAAAAACATGGCAACAAAGCAGGGCAGCAGCGGCAGCTCTAAATCAGCAAAAAAAATCTATATGCTGGATGCATTACTTGTTAAAAATTTACATGCATATACGTGTAGGAAGATGTTTTACAAAAAATTTAACAGATGTGTTGTGTACATTTTAATAAGACCTACTAGTTCTCAACATATTTGTGGCTCTTAACTGAACATGAATATAGCCAAATGTACAAATAAGTCGACACAAACCAATCGGATCTGTGGCTGGAACAACTAGTTCATCAGGAGCAGGTCCAGGAATAGCTGATGGCCTGCAATACGTTAAGATGGCATTTAAGACTCAAGGTTATAAAGGCTTTAGGAGACCCAAAACACAGAGAAAAAAATAGAAAAGAAAGCCAGAGAGTATAAGATTTGCACATTGAGTACATATCATCTAGCATGATCATAGATATACACACACAAATTCAAAAACTACAATACAAGAAAAAAGTATATTCATGATTTATATAGTACGTACTAAAACCTATGTCTTAGCATGCAGCCATGCACTAATGCTTATACTAGCTTCGTCCATATTATTCAAACCTAAGAGAAAAATAAATCTGTGTGCTATACTGCTATCTCTCTTTTCTTTTAAGGACACAACTACCTAAGTTTTTTCTTTTGTTTTGGCTATTTTTTCCAATTTCTTTAATAATAAGGCTCACCCTTTGCATCTTGAGTGCGCCTTTGACGACTATAATTTATAAGATTTTCATTTCTCCTTTGTAAATGACCAAAATTGCACCTTGGGTATTCCGATTGTCCATATCTCCATGAACTGAAGGTTAATAATTTGGGGAAGGTTAAACACACAAAAACGCCATGAAATTGTGTACGCTTCTTGAAAATATAAGAGCAGGTATACAAGAAATTAAGGAGAAGGATAAAATACACACAGGAATATTGTGTTAAGCTAAGATTTTTGTTAGTGCAGGTAACAAAAAATCAACAAGGTGTTGCAATTTGGTCACGAAGCAGCAAGAATTTGATCATTCCATAATCTCTGATAAACAGAAGTTGACAATTAGTTATATCACATATTGATTCTACGACCTGCTATTAAAATCAAATTGTACGTCTATGGAAAGTGATAGATTATACCTCTCATTTTGTTCCTTCTCAGACTGCTTTCTAGCTATTTCAGCTGCGGTAAATCCGAAAGTGTCAAACTGCATAGATGTCCCCAAAGAATTGCCTTCCAATTCCTATGTTGAAGGACAAAATACACTTATATACCTCAAAAGTAAGTAAAATAAACCTCAAGCTTCTATTCTATATTTGTACATGGAGCCATCAACAATGTAGCATTGATGGCCACTCAAACTATAATTGTGGAATACAATATAGTTGTAGGACTAAAGTTTGTATAAAACTCGAAAGCAAAATAAACATTCTTCGTATGAAGATATTAGGATCTGTGAAAAATAAAAACCCACATACAGCTTTCTCATCATCATCCAAAAAGTTTGAAAGGTCTTGTTGTTTAATTTCAGCTCTTTTCTTCCTTGATGACGTAAATGTTTGAGGAGTCCATCCTGTAGATTTGCTCATGGAGTAAAGTAAGAACTACCTCCACAAAAACCTTTAAACTTAGTCAAACAAAGCATAGTGTGTTAGAGCTTGTCATTATTTACCCTCTTTAGATCCCACAGTATTGTAGTAACCCGCAGAAAAACCTCCGCTAAATGCCCCATGAAACCTTCTTCTTCCTTCTTCATCTCTAACCTAGAAAGTGTATTATATAATGATTAATCATTAATGAAACACAAGATGCATCAAACTCCGTTTGAAATGCACTATAGCAAGAATGTCATCCAAATTTTTGCTTTTTATTATGTTCTGCTACGTTTCATTTCAGAAATCTGAGACATATTTTTACTTTATGCTGACAATGTGTGAAATTAGAAATCAAGCCAATATTAAAAAGTTAATGGATGTAGACACTTCTATAGATATGATAAGTTAAACAATACCTTTTTTTGTACCCACAAGAATCCATTACTGAAAAACTCATGAGACCTACACCTCTAACCAACAGGACGGGTAAAACAAAGCTTGAGCTGGCAGGAGACCTTAAAGGGTTAAAAACTTAGACGGAAAACCAGTAAAAGCTAGATTCAAAGCCCTTAACTTTATTAGTTTCCATCTACGTAAGTTAGGAAGTAAAGTACAAAACAAACAGAAGATTAAAAACACATAGCCCATGCGCTCTGTGCCTCTGTGTTGATTGTACAAGCTCTTTACATATGCTATGGCATTACTAGCTATTTTAGCTTTCATTAGTATCTTCCATAAACGAAGAATCATGATAAACTTCCTGAACCTAAATGTCACAAAACTCAACAGGAACAGAAGCAAAACAAAAACCTCAACGTAAAACCCTAACTGAGTCTCTAACTCACCACGAATCAATGCAAATCAAAAATTCAACAAACTACGGATACCTTGAGGAAACATGTAAACGAATTGAATATGGAAATCGAATCAAACCTCTTGTTTCCAAGGAGCAAGGGTTCGTAGCTGACCAGAAGCTTCTGCAATCGACTTTTTCTTGCGGCTGATCGTATCTTCTTCCCGCTCGATCGGTGTTCCGATGAACACAAAATCATCTTCATCACTCTCCATTAGTATGTATTGATTGAGGCAAAAATCCAGAAAACTCTATGCCTGTTTGTGTCTATTGGAATTGCATCTTCCTCAACTTCAACTCGCATGTGTCACGGAGCATCAATGGGGTTTTGAGGATCACCGAAAATAGTTTTGTGTCTTCTTCGGGTTTTGAATTTTGATAACCCTATTGTCGTTCGAGCAGAGAAAGTGAGAAACCGAAGAATACTTTTATTTTGAGGGCTTCACACAATGAAGCAATCTTAATTTTTATTTTGTTGTAACAAGTTACGCATAATACTTTTTTTTTCTTTTCTAAACAGGTCTTATCGTATGTAAACATGTATCTATTTTGTCAGCTCTACTTACACCCGTATTATGCAATAATTTATTTGATTAATGAGCTGTTTGACAATTTTTGAATTTAAAAAAATAAAAGAAAGAGTAAATTATCATTTGTATCCCTAACGTTTGTTCATTTTAACCATATGCATCTATATGGTTTCAAAATTGTCATCTGACCCCTAACGTTTTATTTTATATTCATTTATATCCAAAAGCCTAACACCGTTAGTTTTTTCGTTAATTATTTTATAAAAAGACTAAATGCCCCTAAGAATTAAAAATAGCAAAAAAATTAATGTATGCACCGTTAGTTTTTCCATCTTCTTCCTCTTTTCTTTACATCCACCACCACAGTGTTTCGTTTACATTCTAACTATTTTCCCATAGTTAAAAGAGTCAAGACGATCTTCCTTCCCACCAACACCACCACCCACCGGTCATTGGTGAAACCATGTGACATCCGTCACCAAAAGGTCCGTCAATTGGCGTGTTTCCGTTATCTTTTCGTTAGTCGGTCATTCCTCATCTTTATGAACTATCTGTGTGGATATCATACTTGCTTGCCTTGTTACCTTCTACACTTGTGCTCTTGTCGTTGCACTGCTGCCACTTAAATCTTTACACATATCACCACCGTTATCATGAAATACACCATTTTTATATAAATTTATTGTTATAAATAAAACCATTTTTAAGTTACAAATACCATTAATTACATTTTTGTCATTAATATAGCGAGTCTAATTAATATCGTTTTCAACCGAAACAAATTTGGGAACTCGAAGGCTAAGTACAGGGACTAAATGTGGCATTTTGTGAAACTAGGGCTGGGTATAAATCCCCCTTACCAGCCCTAGCCACCCATTTCACCTTCATCTTCTTCATCTTCTTCTTCTTCACTTTCTCCACCTTCCTAGCACCAAAAACCGCCCCGTTTCTTGCGTTTTCACCGGCAAAGCTCGGTTACAGCTGAGACAACACGTTT
>BJCM01192430.1:0-15519 GCA_018326385.1 Flaveria bidentis
AATAGAACCTGAGAAAGCAATATACTGCAATCTTGAAAACCCATTTCCTTGTGTTGTGTTCTTTTGGTTCTGTCTCATTAATTACTTGTGTTCTTAGTATCATCTTGTGTGGTTAATCCAGTTCACTGTTTGATTAAGTTTGAGTCATTCTCCTCTTTGTGTTGTTGTGTTGTAATTTGCAAGCCTTTAACGGTCCTGCAGCGTATATCATCCCTTAGTGTGGAGTTCTCATCAGTAAGTACTCCAATTCGTCGACGCTCAGTCTCAAGTGTCGCGGTCCATGCCGCCACAACCCGCTCGAGGGGCACGTTAAGAGGAGGGAGAGTAGGTGTTGTAGAAGTGGTCGCTGACCTAGTCCTAGGTCTAGCAATGGTTGGCTCTGGAACACGCTCTCTACGTAACATACGGTCTATGCAATTCAGGTAATAACTCCAATCTCGTGGAGGATCATGCTCAGGTAACACGAACAATTGATCCTAGTTTATCTCACCATGAGGGTAAGTATGTCGCGGCCAGTCGGGTACTCGATGAGATACAAGTGGAGGGGATCCTGAACGAGCACGTATTTTTTCCAAGACCCGAGATGATGATGCCATGCTGTAGTGCACGTGATGTGTATGCCAATGAGTATATAGTAAAAGGATAAGTCAAGAGTAACTAAATAACTATGTGCGGTTATAGACTAGTGTGTATGCAACCTAGTTCCCGATAACCAATGGCTCAGATACCAATCTATCACACCCTCAAAATCCACGTGCGGGGTTTTACCGCGAGGCATATGAACAAACCAGGATTGCAGTCATTAGTTACTCAGAACGACACTATATGCCACATTTTAAACAAAACCAAGTAGAGTTCAAAACCTGAAAACCATGCGGAAGCGTTTAATAATTAAAAGCAAACCCAAAATATAAAAATGCATATTTGGAAAAACACGCGCCAACCTAAATATTAAGACTCTCATAAATAAAACCCACAACTAAGTCTTTAAAATAGAGTCTAGGATGCATGAGGGACCCGTGCAGTGGTCCTAATGGCAAGCAGAGTTAATGACCTGAGAATAACATACTAAAAATATCAACACAATAGTTGGTGAGTTCATAAGTTTGCGTTTACGTAGATAATAACATTTGCATAGCATAAGAAGTGCGTTGAAATAGATAGCTAGTCTATATTCACAAGTGATAACAATAGTGATTTTGCAATCAAAGCTGACTGTGTTTCGTTTGTTGCCTCCCGTCACGGCTTACCAGGTCGTGACGATGTTTGTGTTTAGGACAAAATTGCACCCGTTTGACCTCGAGTCGCACATGTGAGGCTCGTTAGACCCAGTAGTACTACCCAAGATTTCTCGCTAGTTACCATTATTAATGATCTGAAAGTGTGAGGACTTTCAAGGTATAAAGCATTATGTTAAAACATACACAACCTATAATAATAAAATAACGTTTGAGTACAAGTATGTTACCTCCCCCAGAAGAGAGTTTATAAAATATAGGGGTATGAACTCACCTGGTGTGCTAAGATAATGAATAAAGAGACTGGTGATTGATGCAAAGACAACCCTTCAAAGGTTACCTAGAACACATAAGTACATAAGTACGGATGCACAGAAAACTTAACAACCCTAGGTGCTCAATAAACACATTGACCTAAGGTTTTGGAATGCAAGACTCAACTAGTTGACCCGTTTGACCCATTGGTGACATATTAATTGAAATATTTTTTAATCATATATAACAACTTAGCATACAAGAGTATCATACAAATTATCCACATGTATCACATCATCAACCCAAGTTCTACCTAGGTCATCATACCACATTAGATCATCATACACTTATGCAAATCTCAAACAACCAACATGCTCAACATCAACAAAAATACATTACAACAAATAATTCATATGTGAAGCTTAATCATGCACCACATGTCATGTGAAGCCACCCACGACTTCACATCCTAAACCTTTCCAATCCTACTAAGTAAGAGCCTCAGATTCGCACATGTGTATGACAATTATAATTACATTCATTCACTTAGTTTGTTCCAACCAACATTCACAGTGACAATCAATCCAATCCCAAACATGATCTCCTAATTACTAACCATAACTCATTATCATGTATGATCACCATAACCTATACTCCTTACATGATCAACCAAACACCCATACAACTCAATTAACTCATTCTATCATATCAAACCTCATCAAAAATCATTCTAACATGATCCAAACATCACATGCATGCCCAATTCATCACATCCAATAAACTACAAAAATAAAGTTTCCCTTTTGGGAAAGTAACACCCAAAAGTGATCTAGCATCCAATTCAATAATAATTTCATAAATTTTATACCTAACCAAGTTCATAACTTTCATTCTAACATACTAATCATCACCAAATCATCCAAATTCCTAAACATCATTCACAAAAGTTTCTACTTTTAGTAAGTCATGATCAACACCTCAAATATATGAGTTTTCTTGCACAGTTCAATTAAACTAACATCCAAGCATTGTATCTAACATCATAACATCATCAAATCATGAATTCTAAGAACAAAAAGTTTCCTCTTATGGCAATGTATGAACTAGATAATCAAATCATAGATTTCTTGCACAATCACCATAATCTAGCATTCATACAACCTAACTAACATCATATAATTATCTAACAATCATCAATTTCATGTTTTCAACATCAATTTCGAATCTAGGGTTCATCAAGATCAAAACTATGAAAAACGAAACAAAACTCACCTTTAGATGTGTAGAAATCAACAATTGGACTTGTAAAACATCTTGTAACTCTTGGAACCAACCAAAATCGAATTGTATGTGTGTAATCTTGATCAAAATCGCAAGGGTGGGGGGTTTGGGTGAAGGTTGCGGCCGAAAATGGGGTTTGCGGGCTAGGGTTGGGTTTAATTTTGGTAATATTTGGTTAAAAGGTAATTACATAATAACCCCTTTAATTTATTTTATAGAAACTAATATTTCTAATCCTTTTTAAATAGTTTTAACAACTAATTATAAGTATTATCAACCAATAATAATAATCATCAACAATTACAATACGTCACACAACACACGAAATATATATATTACACGTAGTCACGTTATCGCGTAAAATTCATGAAATACATATTTAAAATTCTATAATTTCATGAATCACATAATCACAACTAATAATCAACATTATTAATTAGATTATTATTGTTTATCATAGCTTATTATTACTAAGTCACCAATGTTTAACGACAACTAATGTGTGCTCACGACACGTGTATGCAAGACCTAACGGAACTAATGGAGTTTGGTAACAGAAAATTACCGGATGTCATACCAACTTTCATAAGTTAGTGAAAAGGTTCATGCTTTTGGTAATTGTAATTGAGGTTTTGAGTTTTTTACTTTCTATTTTATGTACTTTTATCCTTTTTGTAATATATTAGGATATGAGCTATGACATGTCATAATCACTAGTTAAAAGATAATTTGGCTTTTGACTCTACATTGATTTTGTTGTTGTCTAGATCATGTATTCAACTGGTCTTCAAAGTATGGATGTCTGTAGGATGTATTATAAGTATCTCAGGTTTTTGTAACTTATTTCATATGCTTGTACACTTGCAAAAGAACTTGAGAGAAAAATACAACATCCTTGAAAACCAAAATACTTGTGTTGTTTTTGTTCTTGTTCTGTCTTATATTTGCTAGTGTTTTAAGTGTTAATCTTGTGTTATCAATTCCCTATTTGATCTCTTGAGTGTTTTAAACTGTCTCTCCTCATTGTAAGTGACCAGAACTCTCTTAAACGGTCCTGCATTTTTTTATCTAATTTTCTATTATACCCATATGTTTTTCTCTTATTAACTTCATTCGTTTTTAAAAGTATGTTTTTTTAATCATTTAATTTAATAAATTAATACAAATATCTTTTCAAAACTAATTTTAAAAAATCATAAATTCATAAGTTATTTTTATCGAAATTTATTTTCAATGAAAATAACTAATATGAAAGATAATCTTAAACTAAAGTAAACAATCCTAAACATGTGATGCAGTACTGTACCTCATGAAACATGTACAGTTGAGAAGAAAATAAGAAAAAGTAAAACAAAATTCTAACAACTACGAAAGTGAAGTGGATACGACGACATCGTTTCAAGAAGCGTGACGGCTAAGCTTGAGTGTATATATCACTCATCCGTCGTTTATCTTCACCTCACCAACAAAGCAAATATGTTGATGGCGTATGTTCACAGATACCTCATTCTCACGCTCCTCCTCCTCTCCATCTTCTTCTTCATCAACCCAACTGTCATGTGCGATGGTATGTTCACATTTGACCTTCCTTCTTTCAATTTCATTTCTTGATAATCACTCGAATCTCCACGAATCAGCATTGCTTCAGCTAACCTGCTTAATTAATGAGAGCTTGTTTTGTCAATCAAGATCCATGTATTTATGATTTGTTCATCAACTATCTGCACATATGATGACCTTGTTTTGTGACCCTATATTTTTTATAGCTCGTTTTTAGTGGAATTTCTTGTGGGATGTAGCGTTAATGGGTTATTTGTGGTTGAAATCTAGTGTCAGGATGGGTTGATTCGAGTAATTTGAGATGTTGATTTTGGATCTGATTTGTTTTGATTTTGCTTGGTGTCGGTGTGATCCAGAAGAAATCTGATATATCCCTAGCTCTCTTAGATTTGACTATTTCAATCCCCTGTTTATCGGTTTATTTAAAGAATTGAATCGATTGTTGAATAATCAAAATCAGATTCGACTTTTAAATAGTCAAAATCAGATTCAGAATTAGCATATTGGCTGTAGTAATAATCAGAATTAGTTATTGAACAATCTAAGCTTGCTTTTCTATATACTAGATTAGATTAGATACCTATGTGTTAAACTATTTTAGTTTTAACAATAATTAGGTACAAATTAAATTGTATTTTAATGAATTAAGTCTCATTAATTTCTTAATGAAACATTTATTTATTTGTAGAAATAAATTAATTTGATTAATATAGTATTAAATGAGCATCTCTTAAGGAAACTCTTTTAAAATTAAAAGTTTTACCTAATCCGTAAATTTATTATGGTGAGTATATGTGGATAATCCTAGGTGGAGATGACATGGACGTGCAAAAAAATGACCATGTGGCCGATAGTTATTTTGCTTTATTAGAGGAGATCAAATTTCATATAGATGAAGTTGGTACTTCGTAATAGATAGTTTTTCTGCAGCAGGTGTGAAGTTTGTTAGCCAGACACCAATTATCTTACCTTCTAAATAGGCACATAATTAGAACACACTTGCATTTATCCCACATTAAAAACTGATTATTGTACTACAACAAGTTAAATAATTCTAGAACACACATCCAAATTTCAAACACCCTTTTAATGTCTTTGGATAACTTAGTATATGATTTTTTGGCATATGAGAACATATCTGGAGGATTATTAGGTGATGGTTTCATGTTTAAGGTCTGTCATACTCGGGATTAGCTTCAATCTTTTGTGGTCACGATTATGTTTCATGGGCTTGAATCACAGAGCCATATTTGCTAAATATAGGGCAATGTTTCTAACCTTGAAAAGATGGTGAATCTCATTAAACGGTAGTCTCTCCTTAAGATTGTCTGTCTGGCTGTCATGTGAGAAAATTTTCATCCTTTTGGGAGATTGTCAAGTTTGCTCATTCTCTAGATTTCTGACATGAAAACTCAAAGCCTCAATCTTTCTGTTTTGAACACTCAAAAGATCGATCTAAGGATATTTTATGATTAATAAAACTTTATGTGGCCACCTAGACAGATATTCTAAAACGAATCCGTTAACTATGTAAACCCCCTTACTTCACTCAAATCGTTCCCAAGGGATTAATAGATGTGGCAATTCTGATCCATTCATTTATGAATGGGACAATTTATGTTATGTTTTTTTTCTCTATTGGGTCAAATGGGAAAGCGGAAAAAGTTTAGTAAAAAAGGAATCCAAATGTGTTATAAGTAGACCAAAGTGATTTTATAATGCAGACATCCTTCTGAATCCCTCTGTTCAAAAGATGGGAGCATTATTGTTATAATCGTGTTATTGAAATCAGATATAACACAGTACCCAACCCGCACAAAAATTGCATGTTTTGACCCAGACCCATTTTGTAACTTTTACCTGGTCCGTATGATAGTATATGATCTGTTTTGGTTAGAACCACTAGATTGAATTGCAGTTTATGTCCCACTGGTTAGCATCAAGCCGATGCATGCAACCTCCAAAACGTGCTAAATAAAAAAGACTAGTCAGATAGGTTAAACATGTCCCAAAGTCCATAGTCTGTTTCTTTAACATCTTGAAAAGTCAGTTTTGATGCATGCAACCTCCATAATAGTTATGTAATTTTAATCATGTGTGGATTCTAAATAAAATTTTTGTAAGGATAAAAAAGTGTTACAGATCAACCCAGCCTACCCTTGTTATTTCTACCCGAAATAACTGGTAAACTTCTTTTTTCTAAGAATTAAAGCCCATGGAAGTGACACATGGTATTGATTATTGAATAATCAGTTGGATTATCGGGGAATCGGAATTAGATTACCTATATCAAAATTGTACAGATAAAGTAGGTAGTGGATGGTTTTCCTGCAGCCAGTGTGAAATTTATTTGCCAGACATCAATTATCTGACCCATGAAGGAGGCAATATTTAGAACACACTAATAATTATCCAACACTAACAACTGATTTCTGTACAATAACAAGATAATTAATTTCGGAATACAAATTGAAACTTCAAAGACCTTTTAATTTCTTTGGATAACTTATTATTTGGTTTTTGACATGTTTGAGCATTTCAATGGATTGTTAGACGAAGAGGATATCATTGTTCCAAGTTGATTCTTAAAGATGAAATGTCAGTTGTTTCCATGTATTACTATTTGATGGTTCGTATTTAAAGATTGCCATACTCATGATCAGCTTTATTTTGTGGTACCATTAGGTTTCATGTGCTTGAATCACAAGGCATATTTGTAAAATATAGTGCAGAGCTTCTAACCCTTATAAAGAAGACGAACTTCATTACACCCTAGTCACCGTTTAAGTTTGTTTAATAATATACACAAAACCAAAACTTTTTGTAGCCTCCTAGACAGAAATTATAACACAGTAAAATTTATTAATAAAATTTTTTGGAATGATAAAAAATGAGTTTGAAGTCACCATACTAAAGTGTTCTGTTTCATCCGGAACTTCTTTGACCCGTTAGCTGTTTCCTGCCATGCCTGGCCCATTAATCTTGCCATATGTGATTACACATTATAGCCTACAGTTAATCAGTTATTGGTTTATTACCATTTAATTAACACAACATTTGATAATTTTACAGATGAAGATGACAACCTTCTTTCTGGAATCAATAGCTACAGAGCAACCCTCAACTTAACAACTCTTACAGAGAACGACCGAGCTGAGTGCCTGGCTGATAAGATTGCTGACCAGTTTAAAAACCAACCCTGCACAAACACAACCGGCTCCAACACTGTTCCGGGGACCGAGCCAGAATTTGCTAATTATCCGGAGCTTTTAAGCAAATGCCATTTAAATGTAAGCACTACCAGAGACGGTGCTGTTCTTCCCGCTTGTGTTCCTAATCTTGATTCCACCCTTGTACTTTCCAACTACACTCGGTCCCAGTATTCAAGCTACTTAAATGACACCAAGTTCACTGGAATTGGGATCGGTTCTGAAGATAATTGGATCGTTGTTGTGTTGACTACCAACACCCCGGAAGGCGGGTATTCTCCTGGTAGTAATGATGTAAATTTTACTTGCAAGATCAGTCCTGCGCGTTACCTGATGTTTTTACTCGTGGTGCTTTTGTCCTTCTTTTGGGTTTGATTATTGGTCTAGAGTTGTTTTGGGGATGGTTTGTCTGGAACTTTGAACAATGTATTAACACGGAGACGTATATTACTTATGGCTTTTGAGTTGTAGTCTGGATTTTGAATGAATCTTTGAATTGTTTCCTTGTTCATTATGTTGTAATCTATTGAACAAAATAAACAATATCTTCTAACCTTTGAACCCTGTTAAATAACAACGCAAATTATTCCTTTGAACCTAGCAACAAGAAACAAAAGTGGTGATTTGACCTTCACCAACGGAACCAGAAACAAACTCCGTTAAGTCCAGTGATTTGAAACAGGGACTGACGAACAATATCAATCACTGGACTAATCTTAGAATCGTTATAGAACACCATCAGATTAAAACCATCAGATTAAAACCATTTGAGGGTATATTCAATGTTAAATAAGGCCTACAATCCCATGCTTTCAAGTAGTTCAAATTTGGAGGGTTTTTTTTTTCCTTTCCAAAACTCATAAGGAGTTTTCTTATTCTTTTTATAAAGAGTTCTTTTTAACATAGCTTTTCTATAGAATCCGTTACTCAAACTTGAATAAGATAACAAAGAATCGACTATTTCCTTTAAGGTTTCTATTTTTTTTCTTTCAGCTACATCATTCTGTTGTGGTGTATAAGGTACTATGGTTTGATGTATTATTTCAGTTGATTGAAAGTATACTGGATCATAACACACCCCATCTCGATTAGTTCGGAGAGTTTTTAATAAAGTCACCGTAAAACAATTCAACTTTTATTTTACACATTGAATTTATCAAGTGCTTCATCCTTAGCACAAACAAGATATACATAACACCTTATAGCATCATCAATAAACGTGACAACATATTTCTTACTACCTAGTAAAGGCGAGCTATGAAAATCACATAAGTTTGAATGAATGAGTTCTAATAAATTAGAATTCGTTTTTTACATTTTTAAATGGTTTCCTTGTAATCTTAGTTGATTCATATGACAGTTATTATGATTCATGTTAAAAGTCAGTATTAAATTCATCTTAAACATGTCTTTCATTCTATAATAATTCACATGATCTAATCTAGCAGACCATAGGTTAATAACATAATTTACTTTGCTTAAGATGATGAAGGCATACAAACATATTCAACATCAAAGAAGACAATAATATTAAGTTTCAACATGTCATTACATAAGTATCCAAATCCAACATAGGTTTCATGTTTTGACACGATAAACTTATCTGACTTGATGACCTGTCTATATACATAGTTATTTAACATAATACTAGACAATAAGTTCTTTCAAATACCCAGAACATACAATACATAATCTAGTAATAATTGTTTTCTTAGACGTACATACAAGTCTAACTTTTCCATATTTTTTAGACTCAGTTGCTATTTTTCATTTTAGTACAATTCATTTTCAACTGATTCAAATTTCTCAAATCATTTTCAATCTTTGCACACATGACTAGTAGTACCAGAGTCTACCCATTATGCAAGCATATCACACATACATAAAAGGATCAAAAATAACTCATGCATAATTCTCAACCTAATTATATTTATTAACAATTGAAGCTTTTGAATCCATAACCAAACCTAAATATCGGGTTTTATTTATTTCATAACCCAATGGGTTTCTCCCACCTTGTAAATATCTAATAGATTGGTCGTAACCTGAATCGTGACCAGCAATCCCATTTGATTATATAAATAAACACCTTAGTATTTAATTTTTATTTGATCTAAAAGTATTATTTTCCATTTGTTCATTATGCAAATATGATAATTTGTTTTGTTAAGCGATATGGTTCAAAGGTTAGAAGATATTGTTTATTTTGTTGAACATATTACAACAAAAATTAAAACCATTTGAGGGTATACTCAATGTTTTAATCGGATTAGACGAAGAAAAGTTGAAGGAGTAGAATCATATCCTTAAACTATGAAGATAGAATCGATGGAGAGAAAGTTTGATAGATATGAAAGGACCATTGCCTCTTTTTTCCCTTTTGTTATAACCGAGAAGAGAAAATTGAAGGAACAGAGCCCTCGGTCAACTTCTTTCCTATAGTCAAACAAGATTCATTTATTAATAGCCCGATTAATGCTAATAATCTATCTATTATAATAAAAGAAGATTTTAATATGACAGTTGGTATAATTTTAAACATCTAATTTTAATTTTTCCGCTTCTCTTTCTTATTAAACAATTACCTTAAATACTTATAATACTATTTAATTTCTTTTAAGATTCGAAATTGTTTTTCAATAATTTAAGAAAAAGATGCTTTTATAGATGTAACTTCTAAATAAATAAAATTTTAAAAATAAGAAAATTTTCTAAAACAACAAACATGTTTAAAAACATGAAGTATTTTAAAATGGTTTTTTAAATGATTTTTTTATAAAACAAAATAACTAAATTAGGAGTTATAATAAGAAGTTTTTTTATATTGATATTTTTTTAAAATGGTTTACTTTTGCCATAAAATGTTTATTAAAAATGCAATTACGGTTTAATAACAAAAGTTTAAAATAATGATATCATTGTTTTATTACTTATATTATTACTCATATGCAATTTCAATCATATAGTTTTTTAATTATTACATTTTTATTACTAATTATTTAATATTTTATTTATTACACCCGTGTAATACACGGAGTTCTAACCTAGTGTAATATAATCCAAATAAAATTTACAATTAAATTGAGTCCACACTCTCGCGACACCTAACTCGTTTAATATCTAATATTATTTTCTCGATCAACAAGTTACAGTATACTAAAACACGTGTTGATAACACTAAAATTACCAAACACATTACATCTGATTTTGGGTGTTTGATGTTAATAGTTTCCAAGATGATTATAATATAATATGAAATCAGATAGTTGGACTTAGAATCATGTTTTTTTTCTTTATTTATAGGTTTTTTGATAGTGAGCTGTAGTTTGAAACCAATACAAATAAGATTTTGTAAAGTTTGGTTATGTTAATGGATTGATTTGCTAAGTAATCTTCATGGCGAAGGCCTTTAGGTTTCCGGATTATTTATATTCAAATCTACTTGAGGCATGAAGTATGTTTAATTAGTGTAGAGTGGGATTAGAACCGTTAAAAGAATATATAAATATAATAAACTTTACTTGTCTTTCCCAACGTTGATTAGTTGTTTAAATCATTATTGACGGTCATAAAATTGGTCAATTTAATGTATGACTGTTAAAATGAGTCCTTAAGTCTAGTAATGTGTAACATTTATTGTTATGTAGCCAGTCACATTAATAGTATGTGATAGTGAAATACGATGGTGACAATGATAAATGATAGTACAACTTTTAGTGATTGTATGTTTTTTATATATTTTTAAACAAATAATTATAATTTAAGAAAACAAAATATTAGCAAAACACTAACAAATATTTATAATTTATAATACTTATATAAGCATTTTACAGAGGACAAGTTGTCATCAAACACCCAAAATCAGATGTAATGTGATTTCATGTTATATCTGATTTCAAGAATTATCATTGTTGACTACGTGAAGTTAAAGGATAATATCACGGATCTACTAACTAAAGGCCCAAGTAGAGAGTTAGTTTAGAAGTCGTTAATGGAAATGGGGCTAAAGCCCTTGAGAAATTAAAGTTCATATGAAGAAAACCTAACTCAATAGATAAGAAATCCCAAAAATTAAGTTCAGTTAAAAAACCTATGTGTATGAATTAGTGAGGTCACTATGGAGGGGATAACCTTACGTATTTAAAAGGGGGTTTATTACAAAGATTAGTAACTTCCTTGTCAATTCCTACAAGTGACAAGTGTGAGGCTAAGCCTATGGCTTTTTATGATTTGACTAAGGTAACGATACATAATAAATCACCTATGTGAGAGAGAAGCGGGGTCGCTTCGAAGGGTAATGTTGGAGCATAATACTTAATGGCTTTCGCAAAACCAGGCTCATGTTTAGGACCATAACGAACATAACTATGAGGACTTGACTTTGTTAGGGAAAGTATTGTGTGAAGTGTACTGTCATCTACACAAACGACAGACTAGTTCAAAAACATCACCGTTTACTCAGAGCAAGTTGGCTAAGTGCGCCTTCATGAGCGAAGGTTTAAATGGTAACACATAGCTATCGTATGCAAAACTCAACTGCTAAATTGAACCGTGCAGGGCCGTTTAAGGGGGTTTGGTCACTTACAACACAACACACAGTGAGGAGAGATTTATTATAGAACACTTAACAGATCAAATGGGGAATTAGAAACCAGTTATAATGATACTAAGAAACACAAGTATATGTGAGATAGAACAAGAATAAAATACACAAGTGTTTGGTTTTCAAGAATGTTGTATATTGTTCTCTAGTTCCTTACAAGTGTTACAAAGCATACATTAAGATACAAAGGACCAGAGATATTTTATACTAAATTCTACAGTCGGCCATACTTTGAAGGCCAGTTGGATACATGATCTAGACAACAACAAAATCAATGTAGACTTGGTCATCACATGCTTTTTACTCTCCTCAGAAGGATAGTGGCCCTTCTTAGAATCCTCTTCTTTACTCTTCTCAAAGGCATTCTTTACTATCACTTCTTCATCCACTTCAGTCAAGGGGTCTATGAGAGGAAGCTCATCTTCACAAGTTTCACACCTAAAAGATCTTACAGACAAGAGTATGTGGAGGAGCTATCTCACTAGATCCTAAACTTTGCTTATTTTGATAACAAACTTTTGCATGTAAGGATGAGGATATAATGTTCTTGAAGGTCTCTTCTTCAAGAACACATTTTTCTGTCCGGGCTTTGCTGATCACAAGCTCAGCCTGACATTTAGTCAACTTGGTTATGAGATCTTTCATCTGAGTCATGTAGTTGGTATGTTCATGTTTAAGAATTGAAATGGTTTTCTCTAAATCCTCTATCTTTAACTTATAGTCATTTTCAGATATTTTGAAATCATATTTTAAAATATTCAAAGACTCAAGATCAGATCTCATCTCTAAGTTGTAAGACATGTATTTATTAACTTTAGCAATACATTCAGGTGTACAGAGATGTTCCAATACCTTTGCTTCATCATGTTTGGCCATTAGTGCTTGGTTTAGAGATGCATCTTCCACTAGAAAACTCCAGTCAGCGCCTCGTTCTTCAACAGCAACTGCAGCTTGTTGTTTTGGCTTCTTATTCTGGGTGGCTTTCTTAGTGTAGTTTGGTCTGGTTTGTGCTTGGCCACCATTTGTACTTGGTTCCTTGCACTCCCTAGCAAAGTGACCCATTTGGTTACAGTTGTAACACTTTACTTTACTTTTATCTAGTCCAAACTTTCCACTGGCTGTATTGTTGGGAAACTTTGTTATTGTTCTCTTATAGAACTTCTTGGTTCTATGACTGAGAAGAGCCATTTGCTGGACTATCTCCATGTACTCCAGGTCATCTGGATGGATACAGTCCAGGTCTTCAAGGGTGAATAGATAGTTGCCTGAGCTTTCATTAGAAGACACAAAGGCATGTGAAGAACTTGTCTCTTAGAATGGACTTCCTTGAGTGTACCTTTCTCTTGGTGTCTCCGAAAAGGTGATGAAAGGGCCCTTTTGTGTATCAGAGCCAAAGTTTAAGAGAATTGGGTTAAATAAATTTTTAAAAAAAACCAAAACTTAAACTAAAAATGGGACAATTTGAGGGATGTCATCCCGAGTAGCTACGTGCCATCAAGTATGTCTTTTCTTAATGTTAACCGGTATTATATGCGCATGCTATGTGATTTATGTGCTCTTAGTAGATTTAGATACTGATTAACTCAGGATAGGGAATTCTTGGGGTATGAAGAGTAAAGTAAGTGGCTAATCACAACTGGCCACTGTAATTAGGGACTTACTATACTTGACATAAACTGAGTTGTTACCTTGAATGACCGTCGTAGTGTTTGAATCTTATAGCGTGTTAGAGGATGGTTGGACGAAAATCTTCCAAGACCCCTAGAGGTAGAGTCCGTCCACGTGTGGCTAGGAGTAGTGCTAAGGCTCCTAAGACGACCCATGAGAACCTTGAGGTCCATGGCCGGAGCGAAGAGAACGAGAATACTAGTTTGAATGCCTCAGCTAGGGAGGCGATTGCTGATGAAGTACACTAGGTCATGCAGACAGTCTTACCGTCTGTGGTGACTGAAGTCATCAGGGCTGTGAGAAGCGAGGAGAGGACGGAGAAGGAGAATAGAAAGGGGTCAACAGGCAAGGGAAGCAGAATGGAGGAGGAACAACCAGAGCCTGAGATTATGCTATCCGAGGAGGAGGAGGATGATGTAGTGGGGGTAGTGACCGGAGGGTGCAGTTATAGGGTGTTCCAAAGGTGTAAACCCCCGACTTTTGATGGCAATGGCAATGCTGCTGCCGCTCACCGCTGGGTGAGGGAGATGGAGGCAGTTTTGGAAATCAGTGAGTGTCGCGAGGACCAAAAGGTGACGTTCGCGACTGACTCTTTCGTTGATTCAGCGCTGTGTTGGTGGGACAATATTGTCCAAGCTGAGGGTACCAGGGCAATCAGAAGGATGAGGTGGAGTGAACTGAAGAAATTGGTGGTCGAGGAATTCTGTCCTCACAGGGAACTCGATAAAATCAAGAGGGAGTTCTTGCAACTTGAACCGAGAACCATGACCCACCAACAGTATACCACTAAATTCAATGAGATGGTGAGGCTGGTGCCGGACCAGGTGACGCTAGTGTCAAGAAAGATCAAGAGGTACATCCGGGGACTATCGACTGACATTGGCTAGCACCTGATTGCTGCTCAGCCAGGTACCTTTCGATTGGTGGTGGATTTAGTTGGTCGATTGTATGATGAGCGAGAGGAGACTGTGGTGGAGGTGAAGAAAACGAGTGGGAATGATAAGAACTGGAATGGGAAGAGGTTTGGATGTGGTGGTTTCACTCCAAACAACAAGAAGATGAAGGTGGAAGACCGTGGGGTGTCGTCAAGATCAGGGACGCAAAAGTGTGGCATATGTGGAAGGGAGCATACCGGTGAGTGCAGGATGGGAATGAATGTATGCTTCAGGTTTGGTAAGCCTGGCCACATCGCTAAAGAGTGTAGGGTGCTGGAGTGTTATAACTGTGGCGGGGAGGGCCACGCGACCAAAGACTGTAAGAAGCCGAGGGCGGAGAGCTCTGGAGCGAAGAAGAAGCCGGAGGAAGGAGGGCAGAAGGCAAGTGCCAGAGCTTACACTATGACACGGGAGGAAGCCAGAGCTGATCCTGATGTCGTGTCAGGTATGTTTCCAGTAAACCAAATTTGTGCCTCTGTATTGTTTGATTCCAGTGCTAGTAGGAGTTTTATTTCCACTACTTTATGTGCTAAGTTGCCTATTAGTAGTAGAAATGTCAGTGAACCATTCGATGTAGAAACCTCTATTGGTTAGTCCACTAGAATTACTGATGTGATAGAGGATTGTACTATAGAACTAGAAGGTCACAGGTTTGCTGCTAGGTAACACGTGATGCCCCTAGGTGGATTCGATGTAGTACTAGGGATGGACTGGTTAGCAACCTATGAAGCAAACATCGTACGTCGCAAGAAGATGATTCGATTAGTTGC
>BJCM01192436.1:0-19088 GCA_018326385.1 Flaveria bidentis
AAATATCATTACAAATAATGTCCATGAACAAAATATCCTTATAAGTTGTTCTTTCTCACATACAATCTATTTAGAAAACCCATTTTCTAAAATAGTGTATTTATTTAATTGCATGATCATATCATCAATTAAATATTAATTGGTGTTTGCTAAGCTTCTTATTGGGTATGACCCAACTTGGATCATAACGTACTAACCACATCAATGTTCTATGTGTCTTGGGCATAAAGAATCCAACAAAAGTAATGAAGTATTTTTCACCATATCTTGTCATTATCTTAAAAGGACCACATACTTCCGAATGTATGATTCCGAATAAGTCTTTTGCCCTTTCGTTAGTACCACTAAAGGGTGACTTGGTCATCATACGTTGTAAACTAGAATCACACATATCAAATGAACCAATTTAATTTGTTTTCAAAAGACCACTCTTTTGAAGTGTTTGAATTTGATTCTTGTTTATGTGATCAAGACGACAATGCCAAAGATAAGGATCACTTAAACCCATTTTAAGTTTCTTGGTGCTTGTTTGGTATAATGAGTTATTATAGGATGAATCATCATGAAAAAAATATATATATTCCATTAAAAGGCATAGCCTTGAAATAAAATAAATTATCCATACAAACATAAATACCATTGTTTACAAATTTTAAATCAAAACCACATTGTTTTAAAAGGGAAACAGAAATTATGTTCCTAGTCAAACTAGGAGCATACAAAATGTTCTTAGGAACAACTTCGAAACCATTTGAAAGTTTCAAAATATAGTATCCTTAGGCATCGACATCAATTTTTGCTCCATTGCCCATGTAGTGACTTGTATCTCCCTTCTTGAAGTGCTTATTTCCTTTGAACTCTTGCAACAAATTGCAAATATGAGTTCCACATCTGGTATCCAATACCCATGTGTTTGAAGAAATAACATTTAAACCAATATGAATCATTAAAGGTGTACTTGAGGTTTGCCTAGCATCCCTCTTTTTTCTCAACTCTTTGAGATAGGTTGGACACTTCCTTTTCAATGTCCTATCTCACCACACTCAAAGCATGGATCGTTCTCCGTTACCTTAGGCTTCTTAAGCTTAAGCTTTGGAGGTTCTGCTTTAGCCTTCCCGTTCCCTATTACCTCCCTCATTGACAAAATTTTCCTTGGGATCGGGGAATGGCCTTTTCTTATTACCTGCCTTATTGATCGAGAGAACAGGTAGAACCTTTCTACCCATCCCTGCCTCAGCTGTTTTGAGCATTGCGTGAAGCTCACCAATGCTTTTGTCGCACCCGTTCATATTATAATTCATTATGAACGTCTCAAACCTTTTGGTTAGGCAATTAAGGTTCAAATTTGTGTCCAAATCCTTTAAGACGGGACCATCAAGCCTCTCGAGGCAATCAACGTGGATTTTCATCTTCAGAACATAAGATGATACCAATTGTGTTTCTTCCATGCTTAGAACATTTCCTTCAACTGGGTAATCATGTCATATTCCCCATGATGCTCCAAGTCCTTTTGGAGTTCAGGAATCATAGTTCCCAACATGAGGCAGGAAACCTGCATAGAATCCCCACTGTACTAAAGCCAATCGTTATAGGCCTCAACATCCTCAGGGTCAGGTTGGTCAGGATTGGGATTGTCAAGGACATAGGCCTTTTTCTCTTGCTTGAGAACAATTATCAAATTTTGAAACCAGACCATAAAATATTATGGTTAAGGCGTTCCCTCTCTATGATGGTTTTTAGCGATAGGTTATGGACGGTCGTGGTGGTAGCATTATTGTTTGCGGCCATTTCTACAAAATTTACAAAGTTCAAATTAGTATTTTTGAAAATTTGACATTTTACTAATTAATACCCTTTCCATGTCACATAGATAATTAATAATTAAAATCTAGAATCCAACGTTACATTTAAATGATGGTTAGGTGACTTTTATCCCATTATTTAAATTAACATGGTAGCCAACATTTGACATTTGCAACGTATTGCAACTTCTAGCTTTATGGGATCGGTTAAACATCTTATGTTTAGTCGGTATGTAAAATCTCATCAACACCATTGTAAGCCATGCTTTGGTGACCCTATGCACATGGTTTCCAATTCAAGTCGTCCTACTTACACACACATGTGAGTTTACACATACAAGTGGTTAGGTGACCTTTATCCAACAAACATGTTAAGCACACCTCAAACACACAAGTTCCCTAAGAGTGGTTAGGTGACCTTTATCCCACAAATAGTTCTCATGTGATTCGAGTGTCGTGTAAAAGGATGGTGTTAAACTTGTTTGCAAAGGGATTTTAGTTTTCATTAATTCTTGTTATGAAAACTCTATGTACCTTGTATTTGCATGCTTTCAAATACATGGAATCCTATGGTTCTATTTTTAGTATAAACCCTTTTTATTAAAATAATTAATCCTTTTAATAACCTTTTATTAGTCACTTAATGATTAGGAACCATAAATTTTCAGCTTGTTATGGGCATCCAAACATCAAACAATCAATCAAGCATAATCAAACAATTACAAGTGCATAACCATAGCCACTAAGTTGACCACACTTGTTTGCCATCACAAGTGTTGTCATTTGGTCATTCCTAAGGGTTAAAGACAACACAAAAGATAGGATTTCATAAGACCTCCACTTGAAGTTGCATCCAAATTCTTTAAGTCCTTCTCTTTGTGTCTTTCATTTGTGCTTCCAACTTGTGCATCTTCTTTTACAAAATTTATATCCTAATACAAATTTTCTAATAAAAGAAAATACACCTAATCTATTTATTACATCACCATTGAATGAATAAATAAATTACTTCCAAATACAAGCACAAAAGAATAATATTACAACACATTATGAATGAAATCAACCAAAACAAACATTCATCCAACAACCAAAGCAACACAAGGTCAAGGCTAGGTTATGCACTAATATGAACAACATTCAAGAACCAAGATATATCCCCATTTAACCCTAAAGTTTTAGCCAACATAAACCAAGAATTTAGGGTTTTTGTCCAAGCCAAATAAAATAAACCATTTGACATCTTCCTTTCAAGATTTAATCACAATCATGTAACATATAACCTTGAAAGATTGGGGATTCATCATATCATCACAAAACATCCACTATTAGGTTGTTAAAGTCCCATAAAACCAATTTTACAAGGACAAAAGAAGCTAGTCATCCACATATCCGGCTCAAGATGCCAATGTGGGGTTTGTTGGACCATTTTCATAGTTGTTTAACCATTTAAACAAGAAAAATGCAGAGGAAACAAACTTTATTATTATGTTTTGTAAACTGAAAATGAACGCATATAACTTAATATCAACAAACTCAAGAACATAGGATCAAATATATGTGTATGAACTAGCTATCAAGAAGAAATAACAACCAAAAGCAACACATACAAACTACCTTTGTAGAGCTGCTGAAAAACATGAAAATGATGAAGAGAATGAGGTTCTTGAACAAGCAAAACACCAAGGATAGGTGTCCTCAAGCTTCCATACCCACAAGCATCAAGCAAAGCACCTTGTTGCTAGGATTTGTACACCAAAAACAAACCAAAGAAGCTGCTTAAACACCTTTCAGCCATGAATCTCTCTTCCAAAAGAGAGAGTTTAGTTCTTGTGGTTTTTGGATGCAAGAGAGAGAGAGAAGGAAGTGGAGTATGTGACTATTTAATGAAGACCTTGTTCATAGAAAACAAAAGGCACACACCCATCTAAAAGGGGTGACTGAATTTTGGTTTTCAAATTGGGTTTCCCCCAATTTTATTTACCTTTTAATTGTTAACTAGTTATTGAATTAGATATGTAGTTAAACATTTAATTACATAACTCACACGCTCTATTATTCTTTGATGTTATTTAACCAACTTAAATAACATTACAAATAATCCTCATGAACAAAATATCTCCGTAAGTTGTTCCATCTCAAATCACACTTATTTAGAAAACCATTTTTCTAAATTAGTGTAATTATTTAATTGCATGATCATATCATGAATTAAATGTCAGTTAGTGTTTGCTAAGCTTGTTATTGGGTATGACCCGACTTAGGTCATGACGTACTAACCACATCAATCTTCTATGAGTCTTGGGCATAAACAAACCAACAAATCATGGGTCTTTGATGTATCTCACAGCAAGTATACCTGATATCATGTTTGCAACATGCATTTTTGCAAGATATCAGGCTGCTCCAAAGGTGTCTCACCTAGTTGCTGCAAAGAGAGTACTTAGATACCTCAAAGGAGCACTTAAACTAGGTCTCTGGTATACAAGGAACATAAATTTCAATCTCTATGACTATTCTGATAATGACTATGGTTGTTGCAATATCCACAAGAAATCCACATTAGGAGGATGTCAATTTCTTGGTGGAAGGATCATCTCATGGCAATGCAAGAAGCAATCATGTGTTTCAACATCAACTGCTGAAGCTGAATACATTGTTACTGCTAGTTGTAGTGTTCAGCTATTGAAGATTCAAAATCATATGTTAGACTATGTATTCAACTTCATGAGTACTCCTATCCAAATTGACAACAACATTGTTATCTCTATTACTGAAAATCCACTCAAGCACTCCAAGACAAAGCACGTTGACATTGGGTATCATTTCATTAAATATATTTATGAGAAAAATCTAATTAAACTAATCAAAGTTAATTCAAATGAATAATATGTTGATTTGTTTACAAAGGCCTTTGATGAACAAAGATTTAAGTTTCCTATTACGGCTATTAGGATGATAAATATTGATTAGTCTATCTCAATTGAAAAACCTTTTCAAAATGTGTCTTGTCTGTGTCATTACAATCTAAGCCCTGTTACAAAAGGTCTTTTTTCATAATTCTTGGAAGATGTTACATATATCTTCCAAAGAAAAATTTCTCCCAGGGAAATCTTCTTTTTGAAATAAATTTTAGTCTCGGAAGAAGCATTTGATATATATCAAATCTGCTTCCCATGCTCAAAACTTTTTCACTTGGAAAATCCCTTTTTCTTCAGAGGTATAATATTTACCTTCGGAAGTAAGATTGTCTTTAGAAGAAGATTACCTTAAAAAATGTTTTATACTCGAAAGAAAGCCTTACTTGTAATGAAAATCTTTTGAGCCTTACAACTATAAAAGATAAAGATTTTCTTAATGATGTCGGAATATTTTAAATAGTTTAAACTTACCGCCCCTGTCACATCATACCCCAAACCATCACTTCACCTTATCCGTCCGCTATTTTCACCCATTTAAATACTTCTGACTCACCTATTTCAATCCTTTTACTTATTATCTTACCGAAAAGCTTTCTTTGTCCCTAATTTACCTATTCTCAAGCTCATTTCTCAGTTTGTTACTCATAACGGAACTAAACGCTCAACACAATCAAGTAGCACTCCTACATTCATCCAAGACTGTCGACTTCTCTGAACTCATCCCCTTCCTAACCCACTCAACATACTTCACATCCCAAAAAATCAACCCCACTGTGTATTATAATCACATGGCTGAATTTTGGGGGAATGGAGAGATTTGCCACCAAACGGAGTTAGGGTTCTGAAATTCATCGAGCATTTGTGTCAGGATTGTGTACGTACGGAATAATAACTAATAATGCGTGAAACCAGATCAAATACTATGGAATCCTATTTGATTGGCGATCCAATATATGAGAACGTTTACCCGATCGATATAAGAATAAACTAAATGTTAAGAACGAGTAGGAATAGATCAAGAACGAACTATGAAGTTGGATTAGATGTTCTGGACGCTTTGGATGCTAGGGTTTATATATATTCGAAGTGTTATTGAATTCGTCTAAATTCTTTAGTCTTTCCATAAATTAAGTGGTATTTATAAGTTTGTAGTTTTCATTCGTACGTTTGAATCCTTAGCATGGTTCAGTCGTGCCACTAAATCATTAGCATGGTTCAGTCATGCGACTGAATCATGCGATCGAGTCATGCGCAAGATTAAAGGTTAAGTCGTGCGACTGAGTCAATCTTATGTCTCAATGGTACGACTAATCCAGTCTCGTGGTTCAGTCGTGCGACTGGTTCTTAAGCATATTATATTCATGCGTATGGTCCATATGTATGGTCCATTTGAATGAAGACTCATCCGACTAGGTTGAACACATTTCTCAATCATTATTGAATAAAAACTATGTACAATAACTTCAAACCTATATAATAAATTCATAAATATAAATTATACTCAACACAATAATAATAAGAAATAAATAAACATTAATAAGCAACAACCACGTATTATATTTCATTCAACCTATTCATTACATATGTGTAAGACATGAAAGACTTTCACATTAAGCACATAAACTATGGACATATGTAGCAACAAACTCTCCCTTAGACCTAGTTTACTCTATTGTCTTAACATCCTTCATATTCTCTTCAAATTTCTTGTACTTCTCCTCTCTTGTGACTCTTGCGTGTATTTCAAACGCAAAGTAGAGCCGTATCACATTTTGGAATTAGAGGGCTTGTACAATATGTTGCGTGTCATAGAGCAATGGCCACTTGTATTCTATGCCTTCGACTTGTCGAAACCTTGAACTACAAGTCGGGCCTTATTCCTTATTATTACCCCTTAGTCATCTTTCTTGCATTTCAGTACCCATTTAGTGCCAATCACCTTAGCACCTTTTGGTTTGTCCACAAGGGTCCACACTCCTAATTTCATTAATTGTAGGAGTTCTTCTTGCATCGCACTGACCCATGCCTTATTGTTTACGCTTCACTCACGTATTATGGCTCAAATTGAAACACAAAACATCGATAAGCTCCATGGTGAAGGTATCCCTTTTCCACTACCAAGCCATAATCAGCTGTGTATAGCTTATTTCTAGTCTCTACTCCCGATCTAACATCCCCGATGACATTTTCCATGGGATGATAAACATTTAGCCGAGATCCAGGAGTTGTTGGAATTGCCACCTCAGTATCGAGATTGTTAAATGCCGGTTCATGATCTATAGTTGTTGGAGTATGAGGTTCCGAAATGTCAGAGACATAAGGATCTGATGCTTGTGTACTTTCATTGGTAGGAACCTATTCCCCCGAGTCCACTTGTTCAGTCTCCATTTCTTCATCATCAGAGGAAGAATCGCTTACATCATGTGCTCCCCCTAAAGGATTAGAAGATTGACCTTGTGGAGTTGATATTGTCGAGTCTAGTGGTTGTGTGTCTAGAACATCGTACATCATGCTGGTCGTTAACTCATCATCCAGAAGGGAGGGAGGTATGTTAATGGACTTAAAGAATCCATCATAGTCAAAGAATAATGAAGGTCCCTTTCCAGCTGGCGGGTTGGTGTATCTCTGAACATCAAAGTTGCACCACACCTTGACCTGACCCGTTGAGTTGTTATAAACTCTCTTGTTCGGAATATTGTATCCAAGAAAAATCCCTTCTTCAGCCTTCTCCCTGAACTTCCCAGACTGAGTTTTCTTCAGCAGCGTACATGGTGCACCAAATGGTTAGAGATACTCCAGGTTAGGTTTACGTCACTGGAGCAACTCATAACATGTTTTTCCATGTCACTTGACAACCAAGACCCGATTGAGGGTGTAGCATGCATTGGCCACTGCCTCGTTCCAAATTTGGATAGACAGTTTCGAGTTGGCTAGCATTGTTCTTGATGTCTCTATCAAGCTTCGATTCTTTCTCTGAGCAACCCTATTCATCTGTGGTGTGTAGGCAGACGTAAATTGATGTACAATCCCTTTTTCTATATAGAACGCCTCCATCCACTGGTTCTTGAACTCTAGGCCGTTGTCTAATCGAATCTTTCTAACTTTCAGCTTGTATATTGATTCCAATGTACTTACTAGATGTTTGAATGATTCAAAAGTTTCGGATTTGGCTTTCAGAAACATCACCCAAGAGAATATTGAGTAATCATCTGTTACTACATACTAGTATAAATCACCAGCAATAATCTTTATGCTAATGGGACCAAACAGATCCATGTGTAGAAGCTCGAGAAGCATATTGATGGTGTGCGGATAGTATATATATTTTGATAAAGATTTATTGCATAGATTCAGTTTTAATTGGTTATTACTAATACTAAACCACACACATAAAAGGCAGTTTACCTGTCCTGTGGTAATATAGTGTTTGTAAGAACCGAGTATCAATCCGTGGACACACTAAGCCTACTCAACAACCCTCATAATTGACTATCAGTTTTAGGTTTTAGAAAATGATATGTTTAACATAATAATGATAAATAAAGACAGATAAAGATAGATTGAGACTTTTGGTGATTCTTTCAGTGAAGTAAGGTTGTTATCCTATTAGATTACACTTATGTAACTTTGATGAATTGGTGGTGTGATTAGAGATATTGAATAATGTAATTATGTTAAAGTTTATAAAGATGAGCTGGCGTGATTTCTCGTCTATCCTCCTGCTGTAGTGACTTGATCCTGTCAGGCTGAGTTTACTGCTCAGATCAAAGCCCTAGTAATGTAGGTAAATCTTTTGTGACCTATTTGACATACGATTTCTGAAAACATAACTTAATGTTAAAAACAGAGTTCATAAGGTTCCTTCCTAACATACCATTAATTATAGAAAACCGTAACAATTACTAAAGTTTCCAAACTAATAAAAGGGAACCCGCAAATGATCAGAAAGTTAAAGTGATATGATTTCTAATAACCATTTCTAGTTCATTAGCCAGGGATTTATTATGAAGACCAGTTTCCCGAATGAAAGTTAATCATATGGTTTTTCAACTTTGTATGACGATCACAATCACAAACCATAAATTTATAACTTCTCGTTCAAATGTAGATGCTACCCTTCAATAGTTTTCCCAAGACCACCATAACATTAACATAATATTTATCACACCATTACTTCATCACAAACTACATAAGTTTCATTAAATTAGGAAAACACATGAAGTTTAGCTCACAAGGAGCTTGAACATAACAACAAAGATAAAAGATAGTAATGAAATCATCGGTAAATTAGAACAATCAAACCGGTGATCCATTATGGATGATGTTAAACGATCCCAAGCTTCTTCTAAGTGTTGAATGAACCTCCAAAACCTTCTAAGGACCTCCAAAGGTTGGTTTTTTAAGAGGGAACATCAGCACTTCACCTCCCAAAAGCTCCTCTTCAAGTTGCAAATGAAATACTATATATAGGCTTTCTGGAGTGTTTAAGCATAGCCCCGTGCCTAAAAGGCACGGCCCCATGTTAGTACAATGTACGTAAAAGTTGGTCAGCTCGTACGCTCAGAGGTTGTCGGGCACGACCCTGTGTTCAACGGGCACGGCCTCGTGTTTGTGGTGGGGCACGGCCCCGTGCCTCTGGTTGCGAAACCGTACTTTTTGTCTTGTTGGACCAACAAACATTGGGGTGTGTTGGTTTAAGCACGGGGGTGTGTTTCAAGCTGGGCATGGGGGCGTGCTTCTTGAAGCACGACCCCATGCTTGAATTCCAAGAATTGGTTTTCTTTATTTTCTTCTTATTTATGCTTCTTTTGTTCATCTTGGTCTTTTCCATGCCTGAAAACACAATATGAATGATTTAAGTATCAAATCATTATTTTCAATAAGAGTTTATAGAATAATTGATGTGCAATTGATATGTTTTATATGTATAATTTGAAGCACATCACATATCTATGAGTTAAATTTCTTTGCCTTATGAGCCTTCTTGGTTTGTTTCCCTTTCTTGCAAGCTATGCAAAAGTCTGGAAGCTAAAAATTCTTAACATTTACACCATTCCCTACATCATTCTAAATCAAGTGATTCATCTTTCTATGATTGATGTGCCCTATTCTTCTATGCCAGGAGATTGAGTCCCTCTATGTTGCCTTTGACAAGAAGCATTGAACTTTGTGATCAGTTGTGGATGTTTTTGAAGCTGACATGAGAATCTTATCCCCCAATCACATAGTCCTTATTCAAGACGTAGCACTTCTTGTTGTCACAAAAACTTCAAATCCTTTATCATAGATCTGGGAGACTAAAACCAAGTTATTCTATAGTTGTTAAATGTAGTTGACTTATCAAACTTGACTTTCTGGTTTCCCACTTCACCATGAGCAGTGATATATCCTCCTTTATTCGCAGCAAATGATACATATCCTTCTTTAATTTGTTTGACGTTAAAAAGAAGAGACAAGTTCCCGGTCATGTGCCTAGATGCCCCACTATCAACAATCCAGGTATTTGTGATAGCACTATAGCGGACACCTTGCACATTCAAAGGAAATGATGAGTTAGGTTTGGGACCGAAGCCTTAACTGGCTTGGGTGACCCAGAGGAATCACACATCATAAATTTAACCCACTGTCCACTTGAGGATATGGGCATATTGTTCTTCTTATTATTTTCATTACTAAACAACTTATTTGACTTTTCTTTCCATAAGCCAGTTTTGTGTAAGGAATGTTTGTGATAAACAGACGACTAGCATAGAGTTTGAACTTTAGGTTCATTAATTCTCTTAGGAGGAGTAATAGAACTCCTTTTAGAAGAACTTTGTTTTGTAGCATAAAGTTCATTTTTCTTTTTGGGAGTCTGATCATACGGACAATTAGAAGAGATATGTCCTCTTTTTCCACAACTGTAGCATGATCGTCCTTCTACATGTTGAGGAAACTATTTATGTGGGGTTAAATGTGATACAAATACGACATGAGTCTGGTTGGGTTTAGTCACTTCTCGTTTAGATGTTTCACATTTATTAACAAAATTATTTATTTTGACGTTTTGAACATCTTTAACATGCCCTTTGGTTGGACTTTGATGACTAACACATGTATGGTTAACTGGTATAGTCAGTTTGGGTTCTGATATAGGCTTTGGTGAACCTGACCTTACATTAACCCTATTAAATGAATCATCTAAATTCTTAACGGGCATCTTGCCTTTTAATTTCAAAGTAGCCTCCTTCTGTTTATTGATAGATTTCACCGGTTTACCCAAGGTATCAAGATCACTAACCAAAGGAGTGGACACCACATGATCCTTTACTGGGTTTTTATTTACAGGTCTACATTTTGTATTTAAAATGGTCTCATGTGGTGGTGGAACTACCTTGTAACCCAACCCTTCCCTATTATTTCCTTCTTTCACCAAGTGTTGAACTATGTGAGAAGAACTGGTTCAACTATACAGTTTTTGTTTTAATGAATTAACTTCGATTTCTCAAACTACTCTTTCTTTCTTTATTTCTTCCAAAGAATTTAAATAAAACTTTATATCATTTGCTTGATTGAAAGCAACAACTTCGGTTTCCCTTAGTTGTTTACCCACAAGTTCTATTTTTTCTTTGTAACTACACTCATTTTGTTTTAAAATACGATTAGCTTCACTGCACAGTTGTAAATCATTTACTAAGTTATCATTATGGTCTAATAACCTAGAAAATTTCAAATCAATGCTTTCTCTAAATTTTTCACATTCAATACAAGCATGTTTTTCAAATAGTTGGTCTTTAGTACTTACCTGTGTGGAATCGATTACATCAACCATCAATGGAGAGTTAGACTCCTCAATTGCTAGAGATTCTGAGCTTGTTGCTCTTAACTCTTCCTCAACTAAGTGATGTACCATGTTCACGGCTTCTTCAATATCTGACATTACTGGCTTAACTGTAATCTCACCTTCACTAGCAGAACCATCATCCAGTCCCTCAACACAGGCAATGTTTGAATCACCCGGAGACACAAAGCGGAAGGTCCTGTCTTGCCCTTCATCATCTTGAGTGGTCAAGGCCTTTGCCTCTTTGCTTGAAAAGGTAGCTCCACTCATGGTTTTGTCTTGATGGTTGAAGGTGGAAAATAGATTTCAATTTCCTATTTTCTTGGGCTTTACACATTCACGTTTGAAATGCCCCTTTTCACCACAATTAAAGCAAGTGACTTTGGTTTTGTTAAAGGCAAACGTTGTGTCCTTTGTGGCTACAAGATTCTGTCCCGTCTTCTTAACAAACATTTTGGCTTGTCTAACTGCACTTGCAAGAGCCCACATGATATCCATTCTTTCCAGCGTGTTCTCGTCAACCTCCTCGTAGTCTTCATCTGCAAGATGACAATTTCCGATCTTCCCAGCAACTAGACCATCATACGATTGAACCACTGCTGCTAGAAGATCCACTGTTATATTACCGAGATTCTCAGTCTTCAACTTTGTAGTATTGGCTTCAGGCACTATGTGTTGAGTCGATGATGACTCAGATGTTTCTGGTCCTGAAGCTATGGATTGTGAGGGAGCCACGGAACTGGACACAATGGATGTTTGTAGTGGTGCTCCTGAACTGGTTGGAGTGGGGAATGAGTTGTAAAGTGAAGGATTCTTATCGTAGGATCCTTTCTGTAACCTGTACTTCATTCTCAGTACCTCTTCTCTTAATTTCAGGATGAAGTCATTTATGTCTAACTTTGCAAGAATATCATTCTGTCTCAGATTTGACACAAACGAATCCCATTTATGTGGCAAACCGTCTGCAAAACATGACACTTTATCTTCTATTGATGTTGTTTCACCATGAGTGTCCAGCTGACATATCAGATGGTAGAGCCTCTCAATGATTTCATCCAAGCTCTCTTTCCCTATCGAAGAGAATTTTTCGAACTTCTTTTTGAGAGCCTTAGCCTTCGAAGCCTTTAACGTTGCATTCCCATCATATCTCTTTTCCAATGCTTCCCATAACTTTTTCGCCTGATGTTCTCAAAAAACTAATGAAAGATATCTTTTGGTATCGACTGAGTCAATAGGGCATACACTTACTTTTTTACATTGTACTTAACCTTGTGGCTGTCTTTCATTCCTCCCAAAGTCAGCCTAACTTCATCAGCACTGACTGGTATCGTGTAACCTGTCTCAATGTATGCCCAAAGATTGGGATCAATTCCATTTAGATAGATCTCGAACCTCTGTTTCCATTGTGGATAATCATCTAACTTTATAAGCTTTGGTGGTTTATTATGATTCCCAATTTCATTTTCTAGAAGCCAAAGGTTCTGGATGCGAGAGTCCCTTCTGGCAGTAAAAGCAGTGAACTGATCTTCCATTTCTTTAAACTTGGAACTTTAGAACAAGACTAGTTCACTCGTGCGAATGAAAAAATGCACACAGTCAATCTTGCAATTGGACAAATGCGGATGAGTTAATCATGTGATTGGACAAATGCGGATGAGTCAATCTTGTGATTGGACAAATGTGGATGAGTCAATCGTGCGATTGGACAAACGCGGATAAATCAATCGTGCAATTGGACAAATGCGGATGAGGCAATGCGGACGACTCAGTCATGCAATTGGACAATACGGATGACTCAGTCATGCAATTGAACAATGCGGATGGCCAATGCGGATGGCTCAGTCGTACGAATGAACAATGCGGATGACTCAATTCTACGAATGAGCTATTCGTGCGACTGAATGTTGCTGTGTTTGAAAATTTTCAAATTTTGACACTTTGACACGAATTAGGATTTACCCAGAAACCCTAATCTATCGTATGACGAAAAACTTCAACTTTAATGCCTGTAAACGTCGGAAAACACCTGTGGACCCAAAAAGATGACTCTTTTGAGTTAAAACGTGAGGTTTGACATAATTCTAATTGAATCAAATGCAAAATCAAGAGCCAAAGCTCTTATACCACTTGCCAGGACCGTGTACGCACAAAATACTAATTGATAATGCGTGAAACCAGATCAAATAGTGCGGAATCCTATTTGAGTGGCGATCCAATCAGTGAGAACGTTAACCCGATCAAAATAAGAATAAACTAAACGTTACGAACGAGTATGAATCGATCAAGAACAAACTATGAAGTTGGATTATATGTTCTTGACGCTCTGGACGGCTAGGGTTTATGTACATTTGAAGTGTTATTGAATTGTTCTAAATTCTTTAGTTTTTCCATAAATTAAGTGGTATTTATAGGTTTTTTGTTTTCATTCGTACGACAAAACCATTAGCATGGTTCAGTTGTGCGACTAAATCATGCGATTGAGTCATGCTCACGACTGAAGGTTCAATCATGCGACTGAGTCAATCTTATGTCTCAATCGTATGACTGATCCAGTCTCTTGGTTCAGTCATGCGACTGGTTCATAAGCATGATGTATTCATGTGTATGGTCCATTCACATGAAGACTCATCTGACTAGGTTGAACACATTTTTTCAATCATTATTGAATAAGAACTATGTACGATAACTTCAAACCTATATAATAAGTTCATAAATATGATTTATACTCAACAAAATAATAATATGAAATAAATAAACATTAAGAAGCAACAAGCACATATTATATTTCATTCAACCCATTCATTACATATGTGTAAGACATGAAAGACTTTTACATTAAGCATATAAACTAGGGACATATGTATCAACAATTTATGGTCAAGAGTTGATCATTTGTGAACAAACCATTAGGGAGCATATGGAGCTCCATGATGACGGCTCTCCTACTGAGTTCCCAAAGGCAGACCTTGATGACATATATACCTAAATAGGATACTGCGGTGATGTGAGCAGGTCAACGGTGTACAAATTTAACTTCTCTTATCATTGGAAATTCTTACTGCATATTGTGCTTCACTACTTGTCTAACAATTCTGGGGATGGGAATAAATCCCATATGAACTTGGATGCCTAGTTCATGGTTTGGTATAAAGCATTCACTTCAACTACTCAAGATTTTTGCTAGCCAATTTGATGGGAAACCTTCAAAGGGAGACATTTTAAATGTATCCCCGGTTCATCCAACACATTATCAACTATGAGTTGGACAAGAGTAAGCTTGTTTGTGTTGTTTCTCTAACTGTCCCTCATATGAGGTTGGCCATCTTAAAAGTACTGAAGAGGATGTCTACCAACTTCACTTGAAGATACACTTCACTATTGACCTCAATATGGGTTAAACCCACAGGTGATTAAGCGCATAGCTCCTCGTGACATCCCTATTAAACCCACAGGTGATAAACCCACACTAGTAAAAATCCTCACAATGCCAAATCTACCTTCTCACACTATCAAAATCACATACCAGAGACGTCCCAAATGAACCCTTGTTCAATATACTCTAATTAAACAAGTCCCTCATGTTCAAATTAAAAAGACTAAGATGGAAACATGGGCTCCCACTCAGTTAAAGATCCCACCTTCCTTCACTATTGACCTCAATATGGGTTTTATGTCTCCTCATCCTCAAACCCATGAGCTCGAAACCCAATCTAAAACTCCTTAGGATGACTCCTTATGCTATCATGAGCAGCCAAAAAGGGACAACCTTCTCATAGGCTCAATGCCAATAGACATTGACTAAATTCCTGTGTCATTATTGTTAGGTCTAGGTTTAGGAGATCTAGTACATTATGTATAGGCTTAGTACTTGAATTAATATCTGTAATGAATGTTTGTAATTCATTATTGTGTATGCATTAAATATATAGGTTAACCCATTTTTGAGTATTTACTTATGAAATTGACCTAGTGTAAGAAACATCTACGTATGAACATTTTGTTCTTCCATAGATATATTTCTTACATGTAACTATTCATCCGAAGATCCTCTGTGGATGTACAACCAGAATTGAAGAACAAGAACAAGATTGCTTTGGAAGAACAAGACTTCTGCGGAAGAAAAATTCTTCTACAGAAGAACAAATCATCTACGGAAGACAATCTTCCTGCGGAGTCCAAACGCTTGTATCATGCAAGTGTTACAAGTCAAGTCAACTAGGCAGTTATGCAAATCCCGAGAAATTAGATGATTCCTTAACTGAAACAAATCAAATCCCAAGAGATCCGGTGTTACCTACAACTGAAACGTCATTGTCTATATATACGGATCCTAGGTTTCGATTCAAAAGTGGGTTGTTTTTTGACGATTGATTGATTGACAACAGCAATAGCAATACGACAATCACTTCAAAGTCTCTTAACCAAACCCTAGCAGTCGTCACATCATAACATACTTTGATATCATTCATTCATTATATTTGTAATCATTAACATGTTCTAATGAAATACATATTAATCATTAATTGTGTTTTGTTGCGTGTGTTATTGAAATTTATTGATATTTAAAAGTATTTCAAACAATTAAACCAAATCAACGTTATTTCCGCAAATGTTGGCTTGCCAATCAACCGACATTGATAATTCCTGTTTGCGATCCTTGGATTCACAGGTGGTATCAAAGCCAAGTGCTCACTGATCTAGATCGATTGATCTATCAGTTGTGTTTAATTGATTTTAATTTGTCAGTTCTTAAGTACGTAGAGTTTAATTAACTTGTATCTATATTAAAATCAATTGAATAGCAGATCTTGTTAATCTTTCTCGTCAATTAACCTCATGAGCAACTTTAGTGGATCATCTTACCAACCACCAAAGTTGGAAACAAAAGCAGACTTCAAGTTATGGAAAATCAAGTTTAGGAATCATGTAAACTATACATATTCTGACTTATGGGTATCCATCACTAAAGGTCCTTATATTCCACCCACTCTTGGGCCGGATTATAACGACAAAAATCAACCAATCAGTACCAAAGATCTATCACCTGATGATGTCAAAAAGGTCAAAGTTGATATCAAAGCATACAATTTGCTTAGTATGGCTTTACCTGAAGAGATATTGATCAGGTGTGAGAACTACACAACAGCACACTCCTTATGGAAGATACTTCATACTCTTTGCGAAGGGAGTGATGAGATAAGAAGTATAAGGAGATACACCCTCAGGTCGCAATATGAAACATTTCATCATATTAAGGGTGAATCAATTCCTCAACAACTTCATAGATTCATGCAGTTGGTAACTGAGATGAATATTCTAGAGTTGAAATATACAAGTGAAGAATTAAACAAGAGAATGCTCCACACTTTGCTAGAAAGTTAGAAGCAAACTATATCCATGTTCAAGAACACTATAGATCTAAAATCAACTGGTTTAGATACTCTGGTTGCAAAAGTAGAAGCTCTTGAAATGGACGAAAAATCAAGAACAAGAGTGTGAGAACTCATGTCTCACCCTATCACTTCAAAGAAACAAATAATGTTGGAAGTGCATTTATTTCAAACAATGAAAGTGATAACTCTTATGCTAGGAGTGATGTGAGGAGGAAGTTAGCTTTTATGCTTCTAAACCTTCAAAGAAATCATCTCAAGGTCAGAATCAAAAGAATAAAGGAAGAACTGCTGATCGACAAGATACAACTATAGCAACAGCTAAGTCTTCATATTCAACCAATCCGTTAGAACCAATTACTATGATATTGGACTCTGAAGAACAAAAAGCAGCCTTTGCAGCTTTTAGTTCCAGTTTTCAAGCATATCTGGGAACCTCTCTAACATCAGCAAATATTTTCCAACAAGATCTAGAAGAACTACCTCCTGATGTAGTGGAAGAAATGGACCTACAATGGCAGATGGCAATGATTGCTCATAGAGCAAAGCAATATCTCAAGAGAAACAAGAACTTGGCATCAGCAAGTAAAACATCAAAGATTGGTGTTGACAAATCAAAGGTAAGATGCTTTAAGTACAATCTCTATGGACATTTCTCCAGAGAATGTAATCAATAGTCATATCCTGAGATGAGACAACATCAGCAGCATCAGCAACATCAGATTCAACCTCATCAACAACCAAATTCTCAAAAACCTCTGCACAGACAATCTCAACTGATCATTGAATCCCCACCAACCACCAATGAATCAGCTGGACCTAGTAACTCAAAGGAGTCAGGACTGATCATACTTCAAGATGAAACGTATGACTGGAGTGTGTATGAAAAAGAAGTCTTGTAAGAGAATCAAGCATTGATGGCTCATATGGATCAAACAGTTCCACCAATGGCAAGAGAGGTAAAAGAAAGGTTATGTTGATCAACATGTGTTGAGGAAGTGGAACGTTATAGAGTCCGTGCTCAACAGCTGGCTGACAAAGTAAAAGAAACTATGATTTTGAATGAATCCCATGTTAGAGAACACAAATTATATCAAATCAAAATTAACTCTTTGGAAAAGGATTTAGAAAAATTTGTTTCTGAAAACTATAGCCTAAAAGCCCAAGTTGAGCATTTGACCACTTCCTTAACAAAATCCATGGTTGATCATGCATCAACTAAAGTGAAACTTTAGAAGTTTCAAATATCATCTCAGCAATATGAGAAATTACTAAATTCTCATATTGAAACAAAGAAAAGGTATGGGTTGGGTTATAATGTTATTGCACCACCTATAAATGATAATTACACATCTTTACCTAAAACAATGACCAACATTCTGTCAAATCATTTTGTGCCTAGCACCAAGTTTGAAAAAGAATCAACTCAAAACAAAATTAACAATGAAGCTGAGGTGAGTGAAACTGAATCAGAATCTTTAAATCAAAATGATTCAGAATTTGATTATGATAATTGTGATGACTTGGATGATTCTGATGAACATGATGTTTGTCACACCTCCGCTAAAGCGGAAACACGGGAATGTAACGAGACGGGATCGTCATAACACATGGTATACGTTAGAGAAGCAATATAAGTATGATGACAAGCGTGTCATGACGTCACCCGAACACAAATGGAGACTTATAAGCATAACACAAAGATGATCACATAATCAAATAGTAAGACATTGTTTAATTTCCCACAACCCGGGAACAAGTGTCAAACATGCAGTGTAGTAGTTAAGACTACCACAAATGTTTACAGCATAAGTTCATCCAAAAATGTTTAGTTTCAAATGCATCCTAGGGTCTCCTCTACAAGCTAGCACCCTAGATCTTCAGTTATCAAGATTACCTGAAACGACATGCTCAAAACGGTCAACAAAATTGTTGGTGAGCTTCGTAGGTTTTAAGTAGTAAACAAGTTTAATAATACCAAAATGTAAGTTTTTAAGGGTTACCGCTCTTAGGCAAATCATGTAAGCGGTTATACATGTTTTAAGTGGCTACGGCCAACCCTAGCCATCAGTCCCACACAGGAACTAATGACCGCGAGGAAGGCATCTCATAGCGTAAAAAGCTCCACATAGCGTAGCAAGATCCACACAGCGCATAC